>ML800201.1:236326-257351 GCA_009831015.1 Picea engelmannii | reverse complement strand
ACATCAGGTAATTATGGAAGATGGCTTGGTGAAGATAAATTCAGTCAAACAAAATATGAAAACAGTGATGACAGGATATGAAGACGAAAAACTGTTAAGGATGAAAGGAACAGTTATTCCAAGACATTCAGACTTTGCAGGATTAGTAAGTACAGGTATCTCTCCTATCAGATTGTGGCATGTGAGATATGGACATCTCAACTGCAAAAACAAGGGATGGTTAAAGGACTTCTCACTTTCAAAAAGGACACTTCAAAATGTGAAGCATGCATTTATGGAAAACAAAGTCTAGAAAGTTTTTCAACAAGTTCATGGCGTGCCAATCGGCGGTTGCAACTAGTTCACAACGATGTTCGTGGACCTCTAGAAACTTCTTTCGGTGGTTGCAAATATTTTTTACTCTTTGTTGATGATTTCAATAGACTAACTTGGGTTTACTTCTTGAAGCAAAAGTCATAAGTATTTGAAAAATTTAAGATTTTTCGACAACTTGTTGAAAATGAAGTTAAAGAAAAGATAGGTACACTCAAGACAGATAATGGCGAAGAATTCACTTCTAATGAATTTAACACTTATTGCTCTGATACCACAATAATGGCTGAAGTGTCCTCAGACACACACTTTTATTAATAAGAAAAGAAATTACATAAGAAACTTTGCAAGAGTTTACACCCGAACAACTCAATACTCTTGCAATGAGCTATATATAAGCTAAATGTCCTAACAAACTCAAGATATGGAACACTTATTAAATAAACAAGTGTCCATTTACAATAAATGCTATCTTAACAATCTTAAAACAATACTCCTATTTTAGAGCCTAAGATACGACACCTCTCTAGAGTCATATCTTTTACAACAATAATTTATTTCTAAAAGTCTATATTTATTAATCAAATATTCTAGATTATTAATTTAATATTCTAAATTAATAATCATTTTATTCTAACTTTATAAACTATGATATTTTTATTTTGGATTATCTAACAAATAGAACATCACAGGCATCTAGTGGGGAAACATCACATAATCCATCATCCTTGAAGGGTTGGATGCAGTATGACAATCAACACTGCTGACTGACACAGAGATCACGTCCTTGGCAAAGCCACCTGATGTTGTATGGCCATGGGTGTGGTGTTGTCGACAATCCCAATTGTTTGATGACCTCTGTTGAGATGAGGTTCTTCTGGATTTCGCTATCAAATATAAAATGCAGCGGGGTCCCCTTCATCCACATGTGTGAATGAAAAAGGTGCTCCCCCTCTTCAGGATATGTTGGTTCTTATGGTTGAATTGCTGCGGTCGCGACAATAACAATGGGGCTGCGTCGATGATCTGTCTTTTACCAATATTTTCAGATCAGATTCTGAATCAAGGTTTGTCTCCTTGTATTTGATATAGAAAACCAATGATTGTTTTGAGAGACATTCCTCGGTGTTGTGCCAGGGGATTTTGTGGAAATCACACCATTTTCCAGTGTCCTTCTTTGTCTTCCGGTGACCCTTCTTTTCCTGTGGCTTCAACTAGTTTTTGGGAGACTGTTTATTAGGGCCATATTTATCATACTTTGGTTGTTGCATATTTGAAGACCCAAACTCCCATTTGTTCCGGTGCTTAAATTTCCACTCGATTTTAACAACATATCGATAAGCAACACCGAGTGATGAGATGTCCAGAAAATCCATTTCAGTTTGGATATATCTGTGTAGAACCCCACGGTATTTTAGAACCAAATGTCGTTCAGATTCTTTGATACCTAGATTGGTGCGCAAGGTATGGAAGGTATTGGTGAAGTCCGGAACTGCTTGGCACCTCTCTTGCCATAGTTTCGTCCATCTCATGTACTGGTCCTCATAGTTTCCAACAGGGTAATACTGTTCCTTTACCGCATCCACAAAAAATCCCAATTGGGCTTGGCCCCATATATTCTAGACTCCTCTGTGGAACTTTGATCCCAATAAGTTTCCCACTAATGTTTGACATGGGGGAGAGATTTAAGGAGTGCGAAGGTGATATTTTACATGTCGGAAAAATTATGAACAAAGAAATAACCTTCTAACAGATTTAACCATTTGTCTAGAGCATCCGCATCTATCTGACCTTCAAATATGGGAATATCAAAATTAATATGTACCTTGAAAGGAGAAGTGCTTCCAAAGTGGTTGTTTGATGAAGATGCACCTGTTGCTATCGGCAAGCATTTAAGGATGTGGGAAAAATTCTCCATCATTTCGTCCCTCTGTCGCATGAGAACTTTCTCAAGCAATAGATTGATAGGATCGTCTGCTCCGTTGTTTTTATTTTCTTCTGGAATGGAGGGTTTCTTGGGCATGCGAGAGAGATTGTATTCAAGAGAGACAAGCTCGAGACCCAACTTTCTATACTCGGACCTCGTCGAGGACATGCACTGAAAAAATGATAAAGAGCAACCTGCTCTGATACCACTGATTCAAATTATTTTTCGGCGCGAAATGAGAGCGAAGATATAATAAAGAAATGCATAGAGATATCGTGGATATCCAATAATATAACATAAATGTATCAGAGATACAACCATAAACACAGAGATACAGTAATACACAATTTCTATTAATGAAAGAAATGTACAGAGACTATAAAAATACAGAGTGAAAGACTTGCTAGAATGGTGGTAGCTTATCTTTGAGAAGAGATGTGACGGCTACTCGCATTCGCAAGAAGATGATTACAATGAGGCTCTGAAGGAATTTTTACAATAAATAGGAATGTCAAAACCCCTAGATATCCAAAAACATAACCCTAGGAGATGAAGTGCCAAAAGTCATGTGGGCCCCGTTTGGGTAAGTCGGTACATCAACTTCCCGGGGTTGTAACTTTCACATACGATCTTCGTTTTAGGCACACGATAGCCCGTTGGAAAGGTATCGTCTAGGATATTAATTTTTAGGGATTAATCATGCCTTTGGATAGAATTGAGAAGCTCTATCCCGAAAAAACTTTGCCTCAAAATGGCCCCAGAAGTTAAAACTGCTAAAAATAGTAAATTGCCAAAATTGTCAGAAAACTGTTTTGACCGAGTTGGAAAAGGTGGGTGGCCACCGATATCCACCTGGATCAATCCTCCCTCTTTAGGAAGCAATGTTCTCCATTGCATTGAGTTCCAGAGGGAGAGGGGGAAGTGTTTTCTGAATCTGAATCTTGGTGAGATGCTTGCCTTGTTGGAGACGTTGCGCTGCTTGGTTTGTGGAAGGTTGTCACGACCCTATTGCTGGTGGGGTTGAATCTATTCAACCAGTCGGGCTTCATAATATGTTTGTGTGCAAACATAATATTTTCACTTTGCTGCAGTCTTGTCGACCCTCTTCTGTTGGATAGAAGGTGCTTGGGCCAAGGCTGTAGTGGGTGCAATATCCTCCTGTTCACCTTTTGAATAGATTGTGAATAAGCTGAATTTTGTAGTATGAGATACTACCTCGTGGCACTGTTTAGGTGGGACAATAGTTGGAACTACCTATGGTATTCTGTAGAGATGACGCCCCAAAGTAACAATGACACTACGAGGTCGAGACTCATAAACAACATGACGCTTCCACATATATGGCTAGCCCAAGATAACATCACAAACATCTAGTGGGGCAACATCACATAATGCCTCATCCTTGAAGGGATGGATGTCGTATGACAATCGACACTGTTGGATGACATGGACATATTGTCCTTGGCAAAGCCACCTGATGTTGTATGGTTGCGGGTGTGGTGTTGTCGACAATCCCGACTGTTTGATGACCTCTGTTGAGATGAGGTTCTTCTGGCTTCCCCTATCAACAATAAATTGCAGCGGGGTCCCCTTCACCAACATTTGTGAATGAAAAATGCACTCCCCCTCTTCAAGATCTGTTGGTTCTTCTGGTTGAATTGTTGTGGTCGCGAAAATGACAGTGGGGTTTGCATCGATGATCTGTATTTTACCAGTATTTTCAGAATTAGATTCTGAATCAGGGTTCGACTCCTTGTCTTTGATATCGACCACCAATGATTGTTTTGAGCGACATTCCTCGGTGTTGTGCCAGGGGATTTTGTGGAAATCACACCATTTTCCGGTGACCCTTCTTATCCTCAATAATTGAGAAGCTCAATCCCGAAAAACCTTCATTTAGGCCCTCAAAATGGCCCCGAAAGTTAAAACTGCTAAAAATAGTAAATTGCCAAAATTGTCAGAAAACTATTATGAGAGAGTTGGAAAAGGTGGGTGGCCACCAATATCCATCTGGATCAAATCTCTCTCTTTAGAGAGTAATGGTCTCCATTGCATTGAGTTCCCGGGGGAGAGGGGGAAGCGTTTGTTGAATCTAAATCTTAGTGAGTTGTTTTCCTTGTTGGAGACGTCGCGTTGCTTGGTTTGTGGAAGGCTGTCAGGACCATGTTGCTGGCAGGGTTGAATCTGTTCAACCGGTCTGGCTACATGAGATGTTTGTGTGCAGACAAAATATTTGCGCTTTGCTGCAGTCTTGTCGACCCTCTTCTGTTGGATAGAAGGTGCTTGGGCCAAGGTTGTAGTGGTTGCAATATCCTCCTGTTCACCTTTTGAACAGATTGTGAAGAAGCTAAATTTTGTAGTATGAGATACTACCTTGCGACATTGTTTAGGTGGGACAATAGTTGGAAATACCTCTGGTATTCTGTAGAGATGACCCCCCAAAGTAACAATGAAACTATGGGGTCGAGACTCATAAACAACATGGCGATTCCACATATATGGCTGGCCCAAGATAACATCACAAACATCTAATGGGGCAACATCACATAATGGCTCATCCTTGAAGGGTTGGATGTTGTATGAAAATTGACACTGCTGGCTGACACTGAGAGCTTGTCCTTGGCGAAGACACCCTATGTTGTATGGTTGCGGGTGTGGTGTTTTTGACAATCCCAATTGTTTGACAACCTCTGTTGAGATGAGGTTCTTCTGGCTTCCGCTATCAACAATAAAATGCAGCGAGGTCCCCTTAACCCACATCTATGAATGAAAAATGCACTCCCCCTCTTCAGGATATGTTGGTTCTTTTGGTTGAATTGTTGCGGTCGTGACAATAGCAGTCAGGTCTGCGTCGATGATCTGTCTTTTACCTGTATTTTCAAAATCAGATTATGAATAAGGGTTTGTCTCCTTGTCTTTGATCTCAACCACCAATGACTATTTTGAGCGACATTCCTTGGTGTTGTGCCAGGGGATTTTGTGGAAATCACACCATTTTTCGGTGTCCTTCTTTGTATTCCCGTGACCCTTCTTTTCCCGTGGCTTGGATTGGTTTTCGGGAGACTGTTTATTAGGGCCGTCTTTATCATACTTTGGTTGTTGCATATTTGCAGACCCAAACTCCTGTTTTTTCTGGTGCTTAAATTTCTGCTCGATTTTAACAACATATCGATAAGGAGCACCGAGTGATGAGATGTCCATAAAATCCATTTCAGTTTGGATGTATCTGTGTAGAGCCCCACAATATTTCATAACCAAATGTCATTCAGAGTCTTTGATACCTAGATTGGTGCGTAAGGTATGGAAGGTATTGGTGAACTCCAGAACTGCTTGGTCCCTCTCTTGCTGCAGTGTGGTCCATCTCATGTACTGGTCCTCATAGTATCCAATAGGGTAATATTGTTCCTTTATTGCATCAACAAAAAAATCCTAAGTGGGCTCGACCCCATATATTCCAGAGTCCTCTGTGGAACTTTTCTCCCAGTAAGATTCCCACCAATGTTTGACATGGGGGAGAGATTTAAGGAGTGTGAAGGTGATCTTTTCCCTGTCAGAAAAATTATGCACAGAGAAATAACCTTCTAACATATTTAACCATTTGTCTAGGGCATCCACATCTATCTGACCTTCAAATACAGGAATATCAAAATTAACCTGTACCTTGAAAGGAGAGGTTCTTCCAAAGTGGTTGTTTGATGAAGATGTGCCTATTTCTATCGACAAGTGTTGAAGGATGTGGGAAAAATTCTCCATCATTTCGTCCCTTTGTCATGTCAGAGATTGCTCAAGCAACAGATTGATAGGATCGTTTGAACCGTCGTTTTTCTTTTCTTCCACCATGGAGGGTTTCTTGGGCGTGCGAGAGCGATTCTCTTCAAGAGAGACAAGCTCCAGACCCAACTTGCTATACTCGGACCTCGTTGGGAACATGCACTGAAAAAACGATCAAGAGAAGCCTGCTCTGATACTACTGATCCAGATTATTTTTCAGCGCGAAATGAGAGCGGAGATATAATAAAGAAATACACAGAGATATCGCGGATATCCAATAATATAATAGAAATGTATCAAAGATGCAACCATAAACACAGAGATACAGTAATACACGATTTATATTAATGAAATAAATGTACAGAGACTTTAAAAATACAAAGTGAAAGACTTGCTAGAATGGTGGCAACTTATCTCTGAGAAGAGATGCGACGACTACTCGCATTCACAAGAAGATGATTACAATGAGGCTTTGAAGGATTTTTTACAATAAAAAGGAATGTCAAAACCCCTAGATATCCAAAAACATAACCCTGGGAGATGAAGTGCCAAAAGTCATGTGGGCCCCGTTTGGGTAAGTCGGTACATCAACTTCCCGGGGTTGTAACTTTTGCATACGATCTTCGTTTTAGGTGCACGATAGCCTGTTGGAAAGGTATCATCGAGGATATTAATTTTTATGGATTAATCATGCCTTTGGATAGAATTGAGAATCTCTATCCCGAAAAAACTTCGCCTCAAAATGGCCCCAGAAGTTAAAACTGCTAAAAATAGTAAATTGCCAAAATTGCCAGAAAATTGTTTTGAGCGAGTTGGAAAAGGTGGGTGGCCACCGATTTCCACCTGGATCAATCCTCCCTCTTTAGGAAGAAATGTTCTCCATTGCGTTGAGTCCCCCGAGGAGAGGGGGAAGTTTTTGCTGAATCTGAATCTTGGTGAGATGCTTGCCTTGTTGGAGATGTCGTGATGCTTGGTTTGTGGAAGGTTGTCACGACCCTATTGCTGGTGGGGTTGAATCTATTCAACCAGTTGGGCTTCATGATATGTTTGTGTGCAAACGAAATATTTTCACTTTGCTGCAGTCTTGTCGACCCTCTTCTGTTGGATAGAAGGTTCTTGGGCCGAGGCTGTAGTGGTTGCAATATCCTCCTGTTCACCTTTTGAATAGATTGTGAATAAGCTGAATTTTGTAGTATGAGATACTACCTCGTGGAACTGTTTAGGTGGGACAGTAGTTGGAACTACCTATGGTATTCTGTAGAGATGATACCCCAAAGTAACAATGACACTACGATGTCGAGACTCATAAATAACATGACGCTTCCACATATATGGCTGGCCCAAGATAACATCACAGACATCTAGTGAGGCAACATCACATAATGCCTCATCCTTGAAGGGCTGGATGTCATATGAAAATTGACATTGTTGGATGACACGAAGATCTCGTCCTTGGCGAAGCCACCTGATGTTGTATGGCTACGGGTGTGGTGTTGTCGACAATCCCAACTGTTTGACGACCTCTGTTGAGATGAGGTTATTCTGGCTTTCGCTATCAACAATAAAATGCAGCGGGGTCCCCTTCACCAACATCTGTGAATGAAAAAGGTGCTCCCCTTCTTCAGGATCTGTTGGTTCTTCTGGTTAAATTGTTGCGGTCACGAAAATAATAGTGGGGTCTGCGTCGGTGATCTGTATTTTACCAGTATTTTCAGAATCAGATTTTGAATCAGGGTTCGACTCCTTGTCTTTGATATCGAACACCAATGACTGTTTTGATCCACATTCCTCGATGTTGTGCCAAGGGATTTTGTGGAAATCACACCATTTTTCGGTGACCCGTCTTTTCTTATGGATTGGATTGGTTTTTAGGAGACTGTTTAATAGGGTCATCTTTATCCTACTTTGGTTGTTGCATATTTGTAGACCCAAACTCCCGTTTGTTCTAGTGCTTAAATTTATGCTCGATTTTAACAACATATCGATAAGCAACACCGAGTGATGAGATACCCATAAAATCCATTTCAGTTATCTGTGTAGAGCCCCACGGTATTTCAAAACCAAATGTCATTCAAAGTCATTGATACCCATCTTGGTGCACAAGGTATGGAAGGTATTGGTGAACTCCGGAACAACTTGGCCCCTCTCTTGCCACAGTGTGGTCCATCTCATGTACTGGTCCTCATAGTTTCCAACAGGGTAATATTGTTCCTTTACCACATCCACAAAAACATTCCAAGTGGGATCGACCCCATATATTCCAGACTCCTCTGTGGAACCTTTCTCCCAGTAAGTTTCCCTCCAATGTTTGACATGGGGGAGAGCTTTAAGGAGTGCAAAGGTGATCTTTTCCCCGTCAAAAAAGTTATGAACAGAGAAATAACCTTCTAACAGATTTAACCATTTGTCTAGGGCATCCGCATCTATCTGACCTTCAAATACGGGAATATCAAAATTAACCTGTACCTTGAAAGGAGAGGTGCTTCCAAAGTGGTTGTTTGATGAAGATGCCCCTGTTGCTATCGGCAGGCATTGAAGGATGTGGGAAAAATTCTCCATCATTTCGTCCCTCTGTCACGTGAGAGCTTTCTCAAGCAACATATTGATAGGATCGTCTGGTCCGTCGTTTTTCTTTTCTTTCGCCATGGAGGGTTTCTTGGGCGTGCGAGAGCGATTGTATTCAAGAGAGACAAGATCAAGACCCAACTTTATATACTAGGACCTCGTCGGGGACATGCACTGAAAAAACGATCAAGAGAAGCCTGCTCTGATACCACTGATTCAGATTATTTTTCGGTGCGAAATGAGAGCGGAGATATAATAAAGAAATGCACAGAGATATCGTGGATATCCAATAATATAACATAAATGTATAAGAGATACAACCATAAACACATGGATACAGTAATAGACAATTTCTATTAATGAAAGAAATGTATAGAGACTGTAGAAATACAGAGTGAAAGACTCGCTAGAATGGTGACAACTTATCTCTGAGAAGAGATGTGACGGCTAGCATTCACAAGAAGATGATTACAATGAGGCTCTCAAGGCCTTTTTCAATAAACAGGAATGTCAAAAACCCTATATATCCAAAAATCTAACCCTAGGAGATGAAGTGCCAAAAGTGATGTGGGCCCGATATGGGTAAGTTGGTACATCAACTTCCCGGGGTCGTAACTTTTGCATACGATCTCCATTTTAGGTGCATGATAGCCCATTGGAAAAGAATCGTCGAGGATATTCATTTTGGGGGATCAATCATGCCGTTAGATATCATTGAGAAGTTCGATTCCGAAAAACCTTCATTTAGGCCTTCAAAATGGCCTTGGAAGTTAAAACTGCTAAAAATAGTAAATTGCCAAAATTGCCAGAAAACTGTTTTGAGTGAGTTGGAAAAGATGTGTGGCCACATATATCCACCTAGATAAATATTCCCTCCTTAGGAAGAAATGGTATCCATTGCGTTGAGTTCCCTGGGGAGAGGGGGAAGCGTTTGCTGAATCTGAATCTTGGTGAACTGCTTGCCTTGTTGGAGACGTCGCATTGCTTGGTTTGTGGAAGGTTGTCACGACCCTGTTGTTGGCATTGTTGAATCTGTTCAACCAGTCGGGCTACATGAGATGTTTGTGTGCAAACACAATATTTGGGATTTGCTGCAGTCTTGTCAACCCTCTTCTGTTGGATATAAGGTGCTTGGGCTGAGGCTATAATGGTTGCAATATCCTCTTGTTCACCTTTTGAATAGATTGTGAAGAAGCTGAATTTTGTAGTATGAGATACTACCTTGCGGCACTGTTTAGGTGGGACAATAGTTGGAACTACCTCTAGTATTCTATAAAGATGACCCCCCAAAGTAACAATGACACTACGGGGTCGAGACTCATAAATAACATGGCACTTCCACATATATGGCTAGCCAAAGAGAACATCATAGACATCTAGTGGGGCAACATCACATAATACCTCATCCTTGAAGGGTTGGATGCTGTATGGCAATCGACACTGTTGGTTTACACAAAGATCTTGTCCTTGGCAAAGCCACTTGATGTTGTATGCCCGTGGGTGTGGTTTTGTCAACAATCCCAACTGTTTGACCACCTCTGTTGAGATGAGGTTCTTCTGGCTTCTGCTATCAACAATAAAATGCAGTGGGGTCCCCTTCACCCACATCTGTGAATGAAAAATGCGCTCCCCCTCTTCAGGATCTGTTGGTTCTTTTGGTTGAATTGTTGCGGTCACGACAATAGCAGTGGGGTCTGTGTCGACGATCTGTCTTTTACTAGTATTTTCAGAATCAAAGTTCTAATCAGGGTTTGACTCCTTGTCTTTGATCTCTGCCACCAATGACTGTTTTGAGCGACATTCCTCGGTGTTGTGCCAGGGGATTTTTTGGAAATCACACCATTTTTCGATGTCCTTCTTTGTCTTTCCATGACCCTTCTTTTCCTGTGGCTTGGACTGGTTTTCGGGAGACTATTTATTAGGGTCGTCTTTATCATACTTTGGTTGTTGTAGATTTGTAGACCTAAAATCCCGTTTGTTCTAGTGTTTAAGTTTCTACTCGATTTTAACAACATATCAATAAGTAACATCGAGTGATGAGATGTCCAGAAAATCCATTTCAGTTTGGATGTATCTGTGTAGAGCCCCACAATATTTCAGAACCAAATGCTGTTCAGAGTCTTTGGTACCCAGCTTGGTGTGCAAGGTATGGAAGGTATTGGTGAACTCCAAAACTGCTTGGCCCCTCTCTTGTTGCAATGTGGTCCATCTCATGTACTGGTACTCATAGTTTCCAACAGGGTAATACTGTTCCTTTACCGTATCCACAAAAAAAATCCCAAGTGGGCTCGACCCATATATTCCAGACTCCTCCGTGGAAATTTGCTCCCAGTAAGTTTCCCACCAATGTTTGACATGGGGGAGATATTTAAGGAGTGCGAAGGTGATCTTTTCCCTGTTGGAAAAATTATGAACAGAGAAATAACCTTCTACCAGATTTAACCATTTGTCTAGGGCATCCGCATCTATTTGACATTCAAATACGGGAATATCAAAATTAATGTGTAACTTGAAAGGAGAGGTGCTTCCAAAGTGGTTGTTTGATGAAGATGAGTTTGTTGCTATCGACAAGCGTTGAAGGATGTGGGAAACATTCCCCATCATTTCATCCCTCTATCGCGTGAGAGCTTGCTCAAGCAACAGATTAATAGGATCGCCTGCTCCGTCGTTTTTCTTTTCTTCTGCCATGGAGGGTTTCTTGGGCGTGGGAGAGCGATTATCTTCAAGAGAGACAAGCTTGAGACCCAACTTTCTATACTCGGACCTCGTCGGGGACATGCACTGAAAAAACGATCAAGAGCAGCCTGCTCTGATACCACTGATCCAGATTATTTTTCGGCGCGAAATGAGAGTGGAGATATAATAAAGAAATGCACAGAGATATCACGGATATCCAGTAATATAACACAAATGTATCAGAGATGAAACCATAAAAACAGAGATACAATAATACACGATTTCTATTAATGAAATAAATTTACAGAGACTGTAAAAATACAGAGTGAAAGACTCACTAGAATGGTGGCAACTTATATCTAAGAAGAGATGTGACGGCTACTCTCATTCACAAGAAGATGATCACAATGAGGCTCTGAAGGTATTTTTACAATAAATAGGAATGTCAAAAACCCTAGACATCCAAAAACCTAACCCTAGGAGATGAAGCGCCAAAATTCATGTGGACCCCGTTTGGGTAAGTCGGTACATCAACTTCTCGGGGTCGTAACTTTTGCATACAATCTCCGTTTTAGGCGCACGATAGCTCGTTGGAAAGGTATCAACGAGGATATTCATTTTTAGGTCTCAATCATTCCTTTCGACCTCATTGATAATTTTGATCCCGAAAAACCTTCATTTAGGCCCTCAAAATGGCCTCAGAAGTTAAAACTGCTAAAAATAGTAAATTGTCAAAATTGCCAAAAAACTGTTTTGAGAGAGTTGGAAAAGGTGGGTGGCCACCGATATCCACATGGATCAAATATATTGGAATTGATATTCAACACAAGCTCAATTGGAACTATAGCGTTGAGAAAAGGATAAATGGAGGGTGGAAATCTTATTATGGGCTTGAAAACAATTCTAAATCAACGAACGTTTGGAATTGGGATAAGAAAAAATTCCTCTTTCACACTCCGATTACTTTGGTTATCTTATATAGATGTCAATTTTGGGGTTGCAGTATCTCTAGAGAATCCTGGAGAAAGATAAAACATATCCAAAATAATTTTATAACTTGTAATCTCAAAATTAAGGGCAGTACACCCTATCCTATCGTCCTCCTAGAAGCAAGTATTTCCCCCATCAAGAGCATTACTATAATTAGATATCTAACTTACAAAAACAAGATAAACAACATGGATGACAAGAGGCTCCCCAAAATTGCTTCAAAATCTAACCAAAACCACCAACAACTCAAGCGGGGATGGCATAAAGATGCCAAATCTTGGCTAAATCATTGAGGAATACAAGAAGAAACCATCATGCAGAATATCAATAATATTACAAATATTATCACTTTTAAATTTAAGGAGAATATGTGGTGTGATAAAGAGTTAGAGGATAAAAGGAAACTAAGATATTACAATGAGGTGGCCAACCCTAATTTAGAAGATCAAAAGTACCTCTTAGTTTTGAGAAGTGAAAAGAAGAAAATCAACATTGCTAAAATAAGAACAAACTCTCATGAGCTACATGGTGAAATTAGGTGTTGGACAATTCCCAAAACACTATGAGATGAAATAATCTACCATCTTTGTGACACTAAGATGGTTGAATATTAAAAACACTTCCTCTTAGATTGCCCTGCCTATCCCAAATTAGATCCCAATTTAAAATATTTGCCACAATACAAACCTTCCTAACCTTCTAAGTCATAAAAACTATGGTGATATTGGAACACTTCTCTCAATGCCTTTTTAGCATAGAAATACAATTTTAAAGAAATCGAAGTAATCTCTTACCTTCTTAAGGTTCGATAGACCAATTGGGTCTCAAAGGACGTTAAACATCATCATCATCATCATCATAAAGGAGTGTAAAATCTTTATGAAAATGTTGCAAACAAGGGAATTAGGTGGATTAAAAGTTGATCAACCTAAAATTTTCTTTGAGTTTTTATTAATAATGTACTTCTTAACAATAATATCTAAGAAGTTCAAACATTTGATTTCACATATGTTGAATGTTGTGTAGGGAACAACAACAATGGAATAGAAGGCCTTAAAAGAAGAAGAAAATTTATAAATGATGTAAATGATGATAAATTGGTCTTCAATTTATCTAGAGTGGTGTTGGAACTTAATGAAAGGGGGGAAATATTTTATAATAGTATGAGGAATATAGTGGAAAGCACGTATAAATGTTATTTTCACTTACAATGCAAAATCAATTCAATGGATCCAATAACCATATTATATTTAAACTAAAACAAGTTTTTCTAGAGTAATGGGCAATGAGAGCTATGAGAATTGCAATAGCAAAATCATACCATAACAACAGATAAACATTTAGAAACTATTACTATTATACACATTTTCTTATAACTTGTATATACTGGCCAAAACAATTACCAAATTAATATTTATGCTATATTTACTTCATTGAAATATTAATTGATTTTTTTATTGTGCTTTTTGTTTTTTTAGGAAGATTAAGAAAACCAAAGATGTTGAATGAGATGATATTTGAAACATGTTTAGGAATATCCAAAAAAGTGTAGAAGGAGTATAGTTAAAGAAATAAGAATAATTGAGTCACAAGAGGAGCTATCCCAACAACAACTTCCATCAAAGGTATGTAATCATTAATTTTTTTATATGTGTAATCAAAGAGTTTTATTGTATGAACTAATCATTTTCAATTGTTTTGTTGTTGCAAAAAAGAAAACAAAATCAAACCCATTCAACACATAAGTGGAAGATGAGGCAGAAACTAGTTGATGCAAAATTTGTGAGTACTTGTATTTTCTTTACTTAACATATTATATTTGTTATGATTTTTATATTTTAATTCATTTTCATTCGTCCATGGGTGTTTTCTACTAGGTGCTAATGTACAAAGAAGATCTATTTGAACATTTGATTAACATTGGATTACATATAAGTTGTGAATATATGTTGGAGTATGGAGAATTAATTGAACAATTTGTAAGTAACTATGTTGTTTTACATCCCTTATTTTATAAATATTGGAACAACAATAAACTTTTAATTATATTTATACTTTTCCATTGCATATATTAAAACTTGTAGGAAACATTATATGGAGTAGATCCAAAAAGATATGTTGAATGATCCAAAAAGATAAAGCACAACCTCGAAAAAATGTGTATTGTTTATGTAACACCCACTACTATAGTATGTTTTTTATTTACATGATCACTTATACCATAAATATAGATATATGAATTACACTTTATTTCTATGTTTGTAAATAGAACATGAAGAGGAGGAGCACATTTAAATTAATCAATGAAACATTCCAAATAACCCAAGTATAATATCCCTTGCAAATGATGAAGAAATGAGGCATGCAAGCAACTCGAGCAATGATAACAATTCAAGTTATGAATGATATTTAATATAATTGAATGTTACACGTTTTATATTTTGGAATGTTTGTTTGTAAAAATCAAACGTTTTGTTTAATATATACATATTTTTCCAGTTGGTATGATAACGAGTTGTCAATAATTATAACACTTATTTATTGACATATTGTTTATTGCAAAACTTTATTTTGTTCCAATTTGTATGATAAAGGATATTTTATTATGCCGAAGACGTGTATAGATATAGATTTTGCCCAAAACCTCTCAACCAATACAGTTTGTTTCCCAATTCCACCTGCCATGTCACCTGTTCCCTACCTCCTTTTCTCTTCATTATGATTCGATGTCCGACCTTCCATACCATCTCCTGCAGTCGCCGTTGATTGTTTAATACTTGTAAAGTTGAAAGAGACAGAAAGTGACAGTCATTAAGATTAGTAAGAAACTAGTAAAACATTTGTCTAATAAGTGTATTGGTTGAGATGCAATCAATTTTGAGTTCTTCATGCAATTGTCCTTGCTTAAAAAAAAATCCAAAAACCTATACATTTTGGTAAAAAAACAACAATTGAAAATCATAAAGTTCAATAACAAAAGTAATATATACTTAAAATAGAAACTTTACCGTTTCTTATGAAGTCTAATTACAAAACCAAAAATTTCACAAATAAAACACAAAAGTTGCCACAACCTAATGAAATGCAAAAGCAACAAACATGAAATACTTACAAAATGGATGAAAATGCAAATTTCACAAAGAGAAAATACTTTCAAAATAGATGAAATGAAAAAGCAACAAACATGAAATGCTTACAAAATGGATGAAAATGCAAATTCTACAAAGAGAAAATAATTGCAAAATAGATGAAATGAAAAAGCAACAGTAAAACCAACTAAAATTTAACATATAAAACTAAGAGAAAAGAACAGAACAATAACAAGACTCAAATTGTACATACACTATACCAGCAACCCGAAAGCAACATAAAAAGCTACTCAAACTTTTTAATTAATACATCAAAAAGTGCAAGAAATGGAAAAATAGCTGGAGCACTATGCCTGATCTGCAAAACAAGAAGGAAAATAGGTCAAATTTTACCGGCCAAGAAATGTAAAACTGCTCTAGACGCACGCCGAAATCGAAAACAAGCTACTATTAAACAAAAATACCAGAGGCGGTGATCAAGCGATCCGAGCCTAAATTTTCGATTTGGTAAATTGCATCAAGCGATCAATTATGTGGGCATGGATTGATACGCTTTTTCCATCTTCTAAAAGAATTAATAAAAACCTATATAAATCCACTATGTACATTATATATTAATATCAAAGATTATAAGATTTCATGAAATGTCTTATGTTTTCATTTTATTTGGAATTCTATGTATTTTTATTTTATGTTTTCATTTTATTTGGAATTCTATGTATTTTTATTTATTTGGAATTCTATGTATTTTTATTTTATGTTTTCATTTTATTTGGAATTCTATGTATTTATATTTTTTATTTGTTAGGAATTTTAGATATGTCTATTACATGTGGGTGGATTTTTTTAAATATTTATTTAAGATAAATGAGATTTTTTTTAAATATAAAAAAATGAAATTAATTTTTAAATAAGAGAATTTTATGTATTTTTATTTTTTTATTTGTTAGGAATTTTAGATTTGTCTATTAGATGTGAGTGGATTTTTTTATTATTTATTTAAGATAAATGAGATTTTTTCTTAAATATATAAAAAAAAATGAAATTAATTTCTAAATAAGAATGTCACAGTTTAATAAATATTTTTTTTTGTTTGTTAAATTTTTTTTTTTGTTAGGTTTCGAACCGGTGACTTTAACATCACGGAGAGGCTTAACAACATACTCCGTCACCGACTGTCCTACACCTCGGGGACAACAGTTTAATAAATATAAAATATGAAATTGTATTTTAAAATTTTTCAATATAAATTATATTTTGGTTAAAAAATCAAAATATTGTATTTGATTAGGAAAGTTAATTTACCTTTAAACATAGATATTTAATAGGAATAGAATAAACTTGTAGCAAATAAACCTTATTTTCAAGCAAACATATCATATGAATTTGGTCAAAATTTCATAGTAGCTTGAGTTTTGCATGATCTAAGTTTCATGCATTCTATAGTTTTGCCCTTAAGGATGATGATCGGAAAATTGATTGAGTTTTGGATTGATCAGAATGACTTATTGTATCACGGAATTTCTGCAAAGGAGGAAACATTGCTACAAGTTTATCCTACTCCTATTTAATATGCATCATATCACTTTTAAAAATGAAATCACTCGATCCAAGTTCCATGTATTGTATAACTTTCCCCCCATGGATGATGCTTAGAAAATTGATTGGAGTTTTGGATTGATTGGAAATTTGACATATTGCATCATTGAATTTATGCAAAGGAAGAAAGACTGCAACAAGTTTATCCTACTCCTATTTAATATACACCATATCACTTTTAAAAATGAAATCACTCAATCCAAATTCCATGCATTGTATAACTTTTCCCCTGGGGATGATGCTCAAAAAATTGATTGTAGTTTTGGATTGATCACAAATTTGACTTATTTTATCACTGAATTCCTACAAAGAAGGAAAGATACTCCAAGTTTTTCCTACTCCTATTTAATATACACATGTCACTTTTAAAAATGAAACCACTTGATCCAATTTCCATGCATTGTATAACTTTTCCCCTAGGATGATGCTCAAAAGATTGATTGCCGTTTTGAGTTGATAGAAATTTGACGAATTGTATCACTGAATTTCTACAAAAGAGGAAAGATTGTGACAAGTTTATCCTACTCCTATCTAATATACATCATATCCCTTTTAAAAATGAAGTCACTCATTTTATTCAGAATTTTAAATATTATTTCCATTCCCTACTTGTAGTTTTTAATAATTATTAAAGATAGATGAAACTTCTTTATAGATATATACATATTTTACATTAATTGTTTCTTTAATAGGACACCTTGTTAAAACAAAACTCACAAAGTAGAATAAAAAATGTGGCTTTCCTTTGCAGCAACAATGGCCATGGCGGTGTCCTACTCTAAAAAAAACTCTTCTCTGATGTAAAACAACATTAACAAATATATTCCTGTAAATAATGCAAGCAACCAAAAGCTTATTACTGAAAACTATCGAGAGCTTTAGCAGAGGTTTTTTGTCTAATCCTTTGGCTACAACTAGCGGTCTTGTGAACTTCCTGGAATACTTTAGTGTTTCAAGCATTTCGCCTATTTTATAGTTAAATAACTCCTTGAAAAACAATTGTGGTTTTCCCTTGATTATTGGAAAAGTTGGTCGTCAATGACTAGCCAGGTCAAGTCATGGGTAATTGCCTAGTTCCACTATTGCACGTGAACCTCACATCGCATCACTCACTCGAGCCATTCCAAACATTTGTTGGTTGCATGGCCTACAAACATGTAACTCGTATTGCGAGATTATGAGGATTATGGTTTTCTAATGCAACAAATAGGTAAATAAATGCATCACAACAACTTGGTGTGGATGTCTTTTTATCTACAGAGACTAGACTATGGAGAGAAGATATGAGGGTGAGGGTGAAGGTGAGGGTGAGGGTGGAGAGGAATATTAGAGAAGATGTATTATTATTAATACATTTTCTCTAATATTCCCCCACCCTCATTCACCAAAATAAAATAAAATAAAATAAAGAGGAGACTAAATGTTAAATCTAGGATGAAAAAAAACATCTCTAATTACAATGTTTAATAAATACAAAGGAGGTTAATAAATACAGAAGAGACTAATTGGTAAGTCTTTTAATAAATAAAGAGGGGGCTAAATGTTAAGTCTTAATGAAAAAAAACATCTCTAATTACAATGCTTTAATGTTTTATTAAAATGAGATCCCTAAATTACATTGGCATTTTCATTCGCAAGTGTAGGAGGTATGCTTTATTCGTTAACTCCGATATTTTCTATGTGCATTTTTATTATTGCTTTGGTTTCTTGCCTACCCCATGTTAGGTGTACCTCATCCTTACATATTTTAATGTTGTTCTCTGAAAATGCAACCACTTTGCACATATCATTGGGTAACAATATCTCGAAGAAATAGTTGTCCTAATGAAACTTTCCTCATGGCCATTTACTTCTTATCCATCTTATGTTATTAGAAAATTTGTTATATATATATATATATTTTCAAAATATTTTATTATTAAATTTTTCCATTCTTAGTTATTGAATACCATTTTTGAAAGTATTAAGTAAACGGAAATGTGCATAGATGAACTTTTGGTATTTGAAGTATTGATTTCAAAATATATTGAAATCCGTAGTATTGCACATATATTTTTTTAAACATGTATTTTTTTAAATATCTAAATGTGTTATTGCTACTTTTATGATTCTAATATGAACTATATGTGTTGTTTTCACCACATGAAAGTGGATTTATTTTGTTAAATAATATAATTATGCCTTTTCTTCGAAAAATAATGGCCTTTTGTAAGTCTTTCAAAAGCTTTATAATACATTAACCAAGGCTATGTTAAAATCATAGTCGCCACTATGGATCTATACTATTTTGGTGTGAAATGTATATATTATCAAAGTATCATTGATGCATCGCCAATGCTAAGTATACAACTCACACCAAGTAAGTTGGATGGTTATTAATAGATATTGGTTTGGTGTTTAGTTACAAATATATATTGGTTGGGATGTGATTTAGTACTTTATTATGTTGTAAGATTTTCATTGTGAATGTTATGTGATGATTTGATTATTACATTATACTAAGTTTTTGGATTCTTTCGTGTATTCTTCATGGTTCACCTTATTGTTTGTTTTGATTTGACCTGTTGTGGGCACACATTTGTTGGATGTTGTTAATTTCATCGTCAAGACAATCGATGTTGGCATCCATTCCATGTTTGCAAGCTATCGAGATTCTTAGAAGGTGCAATGTTTGAAGGGATCCAACATCAATAAAGGCCTCCATAACAAATCCAATCCTAAGTCCACCTCTCTCGATCACGACTAAGATTAAGGTAGAAGACAAAAAGAAAGGTATCGATAATACACTTGTAGATTTTCTCCGAGTAGGTGACGTCCACCTCCCTCGTATTGGAAATCCTTCTTAATCAGAGGCCATGCTCATATAAAATTAATAAATATTGAAGGGACACAAGTTTTACATCCTTATGATATGGTGTCTTGGCTCAGATGGAACTAATAGGTTACCTATATATCATACATCCCTCGCAAACAAAGGCCCTCCACCCTTTACAGATCACAAAGATGTTGATTGTCATATATTTGAATCTCAAGCAAATAATGTATTTTTCAATAAAGTTATGTTTGTTGATGCAAGATAGAGTTCCCTCCATTGCAGGTTTGTGATGGAATTATTTTATTTTGGATTCATGTTGTTGATAGGGATATGGATATGCATTCTAAATTCCAATGACAATAATCAAATATAACAAAAAAGTTTCAACCATAGTCGAGGGTATTGGATCCATTGTCTTATTCGAATATTAAGAACATCCCCTACATTTGCGAGTTCTATCTAGACAAGGGGGTTGGATCTTCTATTATTTGGTCAATGTTCTTCATTTATCAAATGGTGTCAAATTCATTGTGAAACCTAAATCTAAGGTATATGTTAGGAACATAATATGTGAATATGTAAATCTAACTCCATGGAAAAGTATAGTTGTAAATCTAAGGTATATCCTAGGAATATATTATCCTCTTATGCTTTCCAATTTTTTTTCCAAAGTCTTTTTTTTAAGTAAATGTTTTCAAAGTTGGGTATTAAAACTTTGAATTGTAATTTTCCTTACATTTTCCATTTAATCTAATTTGTTGATTGTATTTTAAGATTTCATTTTACATAGCATTCATTGACCTCGTAAAATCTAATTTTGTTGTTTGTTCTTGGATTTTTGATTGAATGAACTCAAAGAGATAGGCACAATCACTACACTAGTGCTTTATAGTTGAATATGTGTGATGTGTTCTAGCTCATCAATGTTGATATATCAAATCTTCACTTGCATAGCTAGACAATAAAGCCAACCACAACTGTTAGGCTGATCACACATGCATTTCAAATTTGTACCCATCATGCTAGAGGAATGGCTATTCTTCTCTTCCAACCATGGAATCCTACATTATACACCAAAATCTAATTTCCATAAACAATAAGGCCTTCAATGGACATCATGTAACATAATTCAAATTCACATAACACATATGACATTTTAACACGTAGCATTTTCTTATGGTGTTCTTCGCTTCTAGATATTTTTGGAAGCTAACTGCCCTAAACAATAAGGTCTTCAATGGACACCATGTAACATAATTCAAATTCACATAACACATAACA
>ML800201.1:210854-227498 GCA_009831015.1 Picea engelmannii | reverse complement strand
AGGTGCAAAATAACAAATTGCTATATACATCTTCTTAGCATTGGTGTCTGAAATTTCTATCCAAATGTATTGATTAAGAGGGTCAATCTTATGAAGTTGAATGTGAGGAGAAATGGTCTTTCTAATATGACAAGCTATGCCTCTTATCCCTCTACGGTGGGAGTTTGTGTTCCATGCCGACCAGAAGACAAATCCTTCCATGCTAGGGACCTTAGACTCCTCATGCTCCCAAGTTTCAGCTAGACAGATAATATCAATATCACTCAGGATCCAACTTATCATAGGACCTTTGCGCCATGGAAAGCCACGACAATTCCAAAAAATGATATTTTTCTTTCAATATATATTTTTTGTAAAATTAAAACTTTGATTTTTAAAGTTTAATATTTTTACAAAATTTGTTTATTTTTTTTAAAATTTTGTTTATGTTTTTTTTTATCTAATTTTTTTTTTAATTGTCCTTTTTTTCTTTTAATATTTGTCATATGTGTAATTCTATTGTTTTTGTTTTTTTAATGTGTTTTTTTGTTTTGTTTTTTTAGCGTTTTGGGTTTTGATTTTTTGTATATGATTTTTGTTTTAGTATTTTTTTTTGTGTTTTTTTTTTAAATTTTGTGTCTTAGAAAAAATAAGTTTTTAGATAATTTTAATTTAACTTTAGTCTTTTTCCATGAAAAAAAAATATATATATTTTTTTCCTTAATAATCTATTTTATATACATCGTGAGTGGGCCTTATGGTTAAGAACATGTGTTTCCTCCTAAGAAGTCACATGTTCAAATCTAGAGGGGGGTAGGGTATGTATACCTATGTAGACTTTACCAGTAAAATCGCTTGGCAGAGGGGGTCTCATACACCAATTGGGTGTCTGGCTTGGCTGTGATCTTAAAAATAGATTATTATTATTATTATTATTTGTGTTTTTTATTTTTTTATATAGGACAAATGGAAGGAAATAAAATCTTTGTGAATATCAGTAATGGCATCCAAAAGCCCAATTAGGACCTCCATGAATACTAGGAAACAAAATGCTAGCCCAACAAATGAGGTCACAAGAGCAATGAAGAATGTTAGAGAGTGGAAAATTGTCAATGGTGAGAGTAGAATTGAGCATTCTTGGTATCTTAAAGACAAACAAACCACCAATGGAGAACAAATAATTTTGTATTGTGTTGAATTTGAACATGTCCAAGCACGCTATCAATCACTTGGCATGTTACGAGATATATGTTTGGTGCCAAGAACATATATTGTTTATGCACTGGTGAAACAATCAAAGATATATCTCAAGATTAGATATTGTTTGAATATGAACAATTATAAAAAGGAAGAAAATTTCACAGAATTATGTGCAATGATCGTGATAGACATTGAGATGAGCAATGTAAGTTTTCTTATTTTTATTTTTGTAACATGTATTATTATAAGTTTCATGATAATTGTTAAATCTTATTTAACAATGAAAATGACATATTTTATTTTTACATGATTTTGTTAAGCATCTTTAAGATATTTTAGTGGGCATTTATTCTACAGAGAGAAATATCATGGAAGTCATCAGTTCCTTTCATATAGATAAGGTACAGGAAGGAAGGAAAAAGAAGCAAAGAGTAACGAAAGTTGAAGCTACAACAAAAAACAAAGAAGAAATAAAAGTCATCATTCTAAAAAGGATAAAAGGGTTACATTTGAAGATATGGAAACTCCATATGAAGATGTCATTGAGATTAATGCCAATGAGGTTACCTCTATTCCTTAGAAGAAGACTAAACAACATAAGCGCAAAAGAGGTATGGCCAATGATGATTTAATTCCTAGTGATTATGAAGAGATTGTTGAGTTAGATGAAACTCATTTAAATCGTAAAAAGAGGAAAGCAAAGGTTGTTGATGAAGAATAATCAATAGTTACCTCTGAATATCATGATGGAAGTCCTAAAGGTAGCAAAGAAATAATAATACATGGTGCTGATATAGAAGATGGTATTATCAAAACAACGCAAAATACCATTCAAGATCGACTAAGGAGGAACAATTTGGTTGATGAGGGCCATACATTTCTATTGAATGTGAAGCAACTATATAAACCCACAGAAGGCCAAGAAAAATACCAAATTAGAAAACCATATCAATTTCATATACAAAACTTGAAAGCACTAATTAGGCACAATCCATATGCACATGTGGTTGACTACTTAGTTCTTGTTGACACAATGGAAGTTCCTACCAAGGATGCATTTGATAGGTCAAAATGTTTTGAGTATAAATATTACATGATTGGAGGAAATCATTTTGCAGAGGCTAGAAGATAATTGATGCAAGAGTATCCCAATAAACCTCTCTTTGAAACAGTCAAGTGTGTAATTTATGTTGGTTTAACATATGGAGAAGCAAAGTTATTGTCATGGGATCATAACTAGTCACTAATGACCTAGATCTTGGATGGATCGACATGCACCCCATGCTCATCAATAATGTAGCCTAGGTATTGGACCCTATTCATGTCTAAGGAACATTTTTCCAATTTTTCATATAGATCGTGTTGTCCCAGAGTGTACAGAACTTGTTGAATATGCTGCAAGTGTTCTGACCAACTCTTGTTGAAAATGAGGATGTCATCCAAATACACCACCAAAAAATAATCGGTGAAAGGCCGCAAGATATTGTCCATCATCCTCATGAAATTTGATGGGGCATATCTCAAGCCAAAGGGCATGACCAACCATTCGAAAAGAACTTCTTTGGACTTGAAGGCAATCTTCCATATTTCAGTCTGACTTGTTAGGACCTCGTGGTAGCCAGACTTCAGATCAATCTTACTAAAGTATTTGGCCCCTTGAGTTGGTCAAGAAGATCGGCAATTCAAGAAATTGGGTACTAGTTCCTGACTATGATTTTATTTAGGGCCCGGTAACCAATGCAAAGTCACAAGGTCCCATATTTCTTTTACACAAGCACGATTGGGCTTCCACAAGGTGATGAGCTTGGTCGGATGTGCCCCTTTTCAAGCAGCTCTTGGATCTAGCGCTTGATTTCCTCATTTTCTGACAGAGAGAGACGATAGACTAGCCCATTGGGTAGCGGTGCGTCGGGGGTCAGATCGATTGAGTGCTTGACCCGACAATGCAGAGGTACTCTATTGGGTGAGAAAAATATTTATTTGTATTCTTCCATAACCTTATCCACTTGCTTCTGTTGTGTGGAGATAGCCGTCACGAAGTTCATGGATGTGGCTGTAACATTTCGCTCACTTTGAGCATGAACCACAAAGAAGAAAAACTTCCCGGTCTGAGAGCTGACCTTCCTGCTTGGCAGAGATCAAGGAAATAGAAGTAGGTGGGACTACCTCGGGTATCCTGTAAAATTTCCTGTCCAAGGTAATAATAACACTATGCGGCCTAGACTCATATACAACATGACGTTTCCATAAATAAGGTTGGCCCAAAATAACATCACAAACTTCAAGGCGACAACACACAATACCTCATCTTTGAAGGGCTTGATGTCGTAGGGCAGGCGACATTGTTGGTTGACGCGAATATTTCTCCCTTAGTGGAGCCATCTGATGGTGTACGGTTGTGGGTGTGGTGTTGTTGGCAGAGCCAACTGCTTGACAACCTCTGTTGAGATGAGGTTCTTCTGGCTACCACTATCAATGGTGAAGTGCATCAAAGTGCCCTTCACCCACATGTGTGAATGAAAGAGGTGCTCACCTTCCTCTAGTTTATCAAGTTCACCGGGCTAGACCTTGGTGGTAGAAACAGTGGCACTGGGTTCTACGTTAATGATCCATCGCCCTTTTTCTGGTTCTGACTCAGAGTCGAAGCCCACATCTGATTCAAAGGCTTTCACCTTGGCCACCAATGACTTCTTTGAGGGACATTCAACAATTTTATTCCAGGGGCTCTTATGGAACTCGCACCACTTCATGATGTCTTTCTTTGTCTTCCCATTGTCCTTCTTTGTTTGTGGTTTCGAATGCTTGTCCTGAGGTTGTCCATCCTTGCTACATATCTTCTCAGATATTAACTACCACCATTCAAGCAAGATTGTTCCATTCTGCATTTTACAGTTTCAACAGATTTCTTTATTGAATAGAAGTTAAGTTTTGTTCTATCTTTGTTATTGTTCTCTATATATGTGTGTTAATGTTATAGATTTGTGTTTCATTTCGTTCTGATCATAAATCCGGATCATTGGTATCAAAGCACATTACAATGAGGCCTCTAGGCCTTTTTATCATCAAGAAGTAATAAAAAAACCCTATACATAAAAAAACCTAACCCTAGGAGATGAAGCGTCAAAAGTCATGTGGGCCCTGATGGGGTAAGTTGGTACATCAACTTCCCAGGGTCGTAACTTTTGCATACGATCTTCGTTTTAGGCACATCATAGTCCATTGGAAAGGTCTATCCGAGGAATACACATTATTTCATCACACTTTGCCTCTATCTATGGTGTAATTGTGGCGAGCCCAGAAAACGTTTTTTAGGGCCTCAAAATGGCCCTGGAAGTTTAGGACCCGAAAAGATAGAAATAAACTGCCAAGATGAAAATTGTATGTAAGCCACTTGGAAGAGGTGGATGGCCACAAATATCCACCTAGATTAGAGGTGTCGTATTCAAGGGACATGATAAATCTTGTAATGCAATACCATTGCAGATGGATTGAACTTGGACCGAGTGCCTAGATAACATGATTTGATGATATTATCCTCCTCTTTGGTGCACCCATATAATCTTCTCAACCAACCTCCCTTTCAGAGACTGTAGAGATGGTATTTACAGGAGCAGGTTCCGGAGATTAATAGGTTCCTTACCAATCTTAACGACTGATTCTCTTTGTCTCTTTCAACTTTACAAATATCCCTACACGGGTGAATGAAAATGTTGAAGTAATTTGGGGATGTTATCATTTTAATGAAGGATCAAAATATTGTAATTAGAGTTATCTTTTTTCATCCTACTTGAATCATCTTAAATGATGACTCAACAATTAATTAGAAACTTGTAAAAAAAAAGAGAAAGACTCTTAAAGACCAAAATGTTTCTCCAGCTAAAAAGTATTGTTAAAATTGATTGTCTTTATAATTAGGTTTTTTAAACTCAACCTTTTACAATCATGCAAACACTTGTGTGTCAAGCATTTTTTAAATTATATATAACCTCAATCTAAAAAAAAATATATTTTTTCCAAATTCTAAGAATTAAAGTAAAGAATCTCATTAAATTCAAACTTTATTTCTTATAAAAACAATGAAAATATTTGAATATGTAGATTACATATTTTATTGTAATTATAAAATTATACTATAAAAATAAAAATAATGACCTTATTAATAGATGATATTAGTTCATTATCAATTATATCAAACACATTAAAATTATAAATTTTTTTATTTATATAATAAGTCAAGATATAGTGTTGAAATAGCTTATATCATTATCAGCATCACTGTCATCATTTAATTTTTTTTCTCAAAATTTTGATTTAAAATAATTTAAAATTCCCTAATCTCATTCCAAAATGAATTAAAATTCCCTAATCTCATCCTTAATTCAAGTTGTCAAAAATCAAATAAAAAATTCCCTATCATAGGGCCAAAAACACAAATGCTCTCCATATGACCTTCAGTTAAAAAAAAAAAAAAAAAACACAAATTCTCTCCATATGACCTTGAGTCGTTGCACACCTTTATGCCACTTTTATTGATAGTTATAATTTAAATTGTTAATTAACATGATAAAAAGGCCCAGAGAAATTTTATTTCAACATTATCCAAGATGGAAAAACATTGTTTATTCCAAGTTCTTAACTATATACTTATTAATTTCTAAATATTTTTCTTAACCATATATCTATCATACTCTAATTTTTTTTATCCTTTAGAGATTTTCATTTTTGTTTTACAATTTTTTTATTATTTGTTAAGTCATCAATCAAATAGGGTTAAATTAAAATAACTCTAATATTTTGATCCTTTATTCAAATGAAAACATCTCTAAATTACTTTTGGTATTTTCATTCGCTTGTGCAGGGAGTATGCTAGTTATTATATAATAAATTGAGTCTCTTAGTGTATTGCAATGTAATGTATTGTAAAAAGTTACAATGTCGATTAAATATATGGATAGTTTACATTATAAGTGTAATCAATGGGTTTAAACAATACAATACATTAAAATAATGGTTCTATCCAAACCCACTAGTTAAAATAAAATAAAAAAATCAATATTATTATAAAAAATGTTTGATTTTCTTATCAGTGAATGAAATTTTATTAAAAACACAAGAAGTTGCATTTGCATACCTACAAAATGATTAAATAGCACACGACAAAATTTTACACTTAAACATATCAGTTAGTTGTATTCATTTGTATGCCCCAGTGCATTTCATACAATAACTTACACACCAATGTGTGTATGTTATAGTTACACGTTGGTGCATTTCATACATGTTTACGCACATATGTGCTTCAATTATTGTTACACACCAATGCATACCTTAACATCTACCAACTTTCTTTAATCATTATTACACACTAATGCATTCTATTTAAATAAATGCATTGATGCATGTTCAATATGCAAGCACCAATATGCATGAGATTATAACACACACCAATATGCAATTCATGTATGAATGCATCGATGCTAATAAGTGTAATAAGTGCACTAGGACTCCTACGTACAACATACACACCATTCCCTAAAAATATATTGGTACCATTATTGTTAGTGTTACCATTTATAATTATTATTACTAATACCATTACCAAGACTTCACCATGAGTAAGGATATATGCACACCAATGCTTAATTATATAGAGAGCATCAATGCTTTATAATATATAATATGCATCGATGTGTTTTAAATAGTGGTGCATTGATGCACCTTTGTTATGTACCAAATACGTAAGATAGCACACTAAACCAAAGTACACAACATGTACACCAAATGTGAGCATGGAGCACAGCTCCGAGATAGATAAGAGAGATAGTTACAAAAGAACTCCTTAAATATTAGAAGAACCTCCTCCAAATACCCCAAAACATTCATACATCCAAATCACATGTCCCATCAATAATGACTACATGATCTCTATATATACCTATTCACACATTACATATACATTATATGTTTACCCCATTACATATACATTTAACCTCATATATGCCCCCCTTGTGGTCATATCATATACCTTTAATCCCATATATGTTCCCTTGGGGTCATATCATAGTAACCTCTTTCAAAAAGCTTTGTTCTCAAAGCTTTGCAATTAAGGGTGTAGGGTAAAATCATGAAGGTGGGTAACACTTTTGTGAGAATCAGGTCTCCAAATTCCTAGAGACCTTTTTTTGGCCAAACTAATACTTCTTTCGGCCAAAAGTATTATTTTTTCAACCGAAAAATGTTTCGGCCGAATCTTTGGATGTCAAATCGAACGATACTGTGACGACGCCCTCGATTTTCATGTACAATATTAGATGAACGGACTTTTTTTCATCCGGTAACATATTTTCAGCCGAAAAATTACTAGTGGGACAATTTTTTTTCATTCAGTAACATCTTTTCGGCTGAAAGATTGTTCTATTGAAAGGTTTTTTCGTCTGAAAACAACTTTCGACCGAACAAGGTTTTATATATTGCCCGCACATTGGTCAGTCCATCCTTTTCGCACTGTTGACAGTCTGGTGCATGAGAGCTTGGTCATTGTTGGTCGTTGTTGGTGCATGAGAGCTTGGTCGCGATCGCTGAGAGTCTGGTGCACGAGTCTGTAATTCTGGTGCATGTATTTTTCTGTTTTATAAATTAGCGTAATTAGCCTAAATCATTGTAAATTAGCATAAATGTCATTGTTTTTCTGTAAATGTCATTGTTTTATAAATTAGCCTAATTCAAGGTCTCATAAGTTAGCCACGAATTAGGATTTTTTGCCCACATTAATTCATTGTGCTTTATTTAGATCTTTGGCGGCCATACAATTCACTATGCTTAATTCACTGTGTTGTATATAATATACTCTTTTCTAATTCTAATTTATTTGCCAAAGATTGATGTAAATCTAGTGTGCATGGAAAAGAGATTGATGTATCCTTGTTTCCCAAATCCAATCTCACAAGTTAGCATCAAATACAAATTAATTATAAGTGTGTGGGTTATCAACAATCTTATTCGTGCAAAGAGAAACTAGATACCATGAATATTGAAATTCTTCAAACCAATAGAACTTTTTCATTAGAGCTTAAGAAGTGTTGATTTTTAGGTGAAATATTAACCATGCATATGAAAGTGAAAGGATTAGTTCTCCATAAAACAACTAGTCTTTATCCATTCAAAATAGTTCTAGAAATGAGTTAATATTAAACAAGATCAGATTCTTATTTACTTCACCTATTTACACATCTAAATATAGGAATATACCATTAGATTTCATATAGGATAATATACCATTGTCAATGTTTCCAACTTTAATATGAGTCTATTTAATTCTAAGTGCAAATATATTATACTCTAGTGTGTGTATATTATATTTATGCCAAATGATTTAAGTATTTTGTGTGTTAAACCATGGAATCAACAAACCCTTAAATGCTAGCACTTGGGAAATGAAATGTTCCAACAACAAATCGAAATTGTTCTGGGACTTGAACCATCAATTAGGTTCTAGAATTGTATCAGATCCTAAATTACTTGAAACAACCATCAAATAGTGTGCCATGAATATGTATTTAATCTTTAGAAATATGACAAACTTTAATGATTCACAATTGTGGTCTGATCACTATGCTTAATTCACTATTACTTCTCCTTATTCATGTAATCATCATAGCAATCATTAGAGGAAAATCATCACAATTGAAACCATATCGACGCCTTCATTACAAAGAAAGTTTTCAAGAAAGACAAAAAGATCAACATTGACATTAATAAGGAAGGCGATGTAATAATCAACAATATGTATGGAATAGGGCATCGCAAAACCATTGTTCAACAACATGTTATTAGAGACTAACAACTACAACAGATTAGAGAAGTCACAACAAAAACACATGGAATCAAAAGAAAGAAAATTATGCAACAATTAGCTATCAAGGATTAATGTAAAAAAGAATTGAGCTTGGATGGATTATTCATCATAGGTGGCAACGAGAAAGTAAGAATATAAGGAAATCCTATTACTTGGTTTCATCATATGTAGTGATGATCCCGCACACCCGTTTCATATATCTTATTTTCAGAGACAATGGAATCATCTATCCTCTTTGCTTGGACTTTGATTAATCTAGCCTTGGAAACAATACCATCATATTTGAAATGTGTGTCTTACAGATGGAATTCAACTTCTTCATATATCTTGTGGTGACCTTGAATATTGTCTTCTTCCTCCTTTTGAAGTTGCAATGTGACCCCATATATCAAATTCTTACATCATTCTTCAGTTCTAGATTGCATTTTTTTTTTTATCTTATCTCATCAACATTTAGGGCTTCCCCAACCTTCTTGCACTTTCCTCTTCAAGTTTTTTGATAGTTTTCTCTTCAATTTTTATGGTAATATCTTCGTCCCTATTTTTTTATTCAGGCTCCCGTAAATGCCCTTTCATGTTCATAACATAATTAAAAAGGTCTTGATTATGCTTATGCAACCTTTTGATTTGTTCATCTTTGTTTTTCAATTCTTCCCTTCACTCATCCTTTTCCATCTTTCATTTTCTAATGTCTTCTTGTTTTAATTTTTTAACCTCCTTCATCAATGCTTGATTAATGGAGTGCATCTTGACAAACTCGTCACCTTCCTTTATAAGATATTTTCTTATCTCTTCATTATCCTTCTGCAATTTGGAAACTTTTTCTTTTGATTCATTTAATTCAACTTGAATTTTATGCATCTCCTTGATTTTTGTATCATTTATCCATCTATGAGTTAAGACTTTTTCAAACTCTTCCCACTTAGAGCCTTTGGTGTCCTTATCTAGACTATACCACCAATCCCTATATTTTCCTTCAAAGTATCTTTTTATAGACATGGGACTTAAGGCTTCTTTATTTACAATACAAAACCACTCTATAGGATCAATTTTGTCTTCATCTCCATCTCCTCTAAATATAGTTATTGCCATTGATTCATAATTGAGTTCTAACACAAACCCTCAACTTATATAACCTCAATATATTAACAATAATGATCTCAAATAGTTATTATCACTTTCATAGTATATTATCCTATGTTTTTTCTTTCCAGTGGCTTTTGAATCACCTCAATCAGACATCCCAATCAAAAGTTATGATAATTTTAAATTAACAAACCTTTTAAAACATTGATTTGGAGACTATCCACTAGCCGACCTTTCTCCTAATGTATCTCTGAAATTTCGGTACTTCTAAGCCTAAAATTTTGGCTTGTAGTATCTTCATATATCTTCTTTGCAATGCTATAAATTTGACCAAATTTTTATGTGCCAAGTGAAAGTTATGGTAACTTTCTCAAAACTTGCTAATTTTTGTCCCTTTCCAAAGAGTGAACTTCCACAACATGCTACATGTCCAATTTTTCTGATATTCCCATGAAACATTTCCCTGAAACACTATGGTCCATTTGTTTTCCAATGAAACTGGTGGAAATCAATTCGATCTTTCTAAAATTAGATATGACTATTTTATTCAAAACACATGTTTGAGACTAGTTTTAGTACTAGTCAAAACCCCAACTTCCACAAACTGTAACTTGAAATGTATAGTGAATCAAAATATAAAAAAAATTCCACAGGTACTACACTGTGTCTCATTGAGCTCCTAAATTTTTTATCTAATATGTCCCAAATTTTTTTTATGATTGTTTTACCAAGAACACTTGTTTGATACTAGTTTTAGGGCTAGTTAAAAACCCTAATTTCCACAACCTATGTTTCTGAAAGTATATTGAACCAAAACCCAAAATTTTTACAACAAGTACTGTACTATGTCTCATAAGGCTTCCAACAATTTCAGTATCTAAAACTTCCTTGAAAAAAAATTATAGTGAAAATACCAAGATGGTTTGTTTTAAGAATCAAACCCAATGATCATATGCTTTGATACCAAATGTTATGTACCAAATAATTAAGATAGCATAAATAAATCAGACTGCACACCATGTATACCAAATGTGGGCATGGAGCACAACTCCAAGATAGTTAAGAGAGATAGTTACAAAATAACTCCTTAAAGAATAGGAGAACCTCTTCCAAATACCCCAATACATTCATACATACAAATCACATCTCCCCTCAATAATGACTACATGATCTCTATATACCTATTCACGCCCTCAATAATGACTACATGATCTCTATATACTTATTCACACCCTCAATAATGACTACATGATCTCTATATACCTATTTACACATTGCACATGTAGCTTCTTTACTAGGCCGACTACTATTACATATACATTTAACCTCATATGTGCCACTTTTGGGGTCATATCATATACATATAACTCCATATATGCCCTCATTGGGATCATATTGTTGGAAACACACTGGCAGAAAAAAAATATCCATTTAAATCTCCAAACACCTAGAGTTTTTGGTTCTAGTAAACATCCGTTAAAACCTATTGAAAAACTTTAACTTTCGTTGGTGGAGGTTTTTTTTATAATTTTGCCCAATCTTTTAACATTAAAAGCCTCAGCTAAAATCCCCGCTCACTAGTGTTTTCCTTGTAGTGACAAGTCACCAAGCATGTGATTAGTTTGCCATAACCGATTCTTGAAATATCTTATCCTTTGTAGGGAGAATGAATCGTTGAAGGAGGTATTAAAGTGCAGACCAGTTACAACAGTGGTGAGACCAAAAAGTAGGATCCCAGAAGATAGCCATTGAAACTTGGGAAGAATGGCACTAGTAGAAAAACTAAGGACTTAACTTGAAGAAATATGTTCATAGATTGGAGAATGAATAGGAGTTTTGAGCTTGTTAACAAAGAACGGATAATGTATATGATTGTTTTCTTTGACACTGTTTTCTACTTTTAGTTGCAATTTGCAAATATGATACAAATAAATTTAAGCAATAAACAAAGTTAAACCATTTCTATTATGTGAAATTAGTTAAGATATGTGTTGGTGAGTCGACTCAACCATTGGCCGAGCGATTACGAATGAAGCATACCTCGAGGAATTGTATCATGGATAGCCCACAATTTGAAAAAAAAAATGCAAAGTTAAACATACACTACTTTCGTGACATTAACTCTACATCCATATGTAATTATTGTACAGAAAATGGTATTCGATGTGCCTTAGTTTGAATTATGAACCTTTCGAGAATAATTTTCTTGATGTAGATTTTTTTTTGTTTGGAGCAATTTCTTTTTGATTCACATTGCTTTATGTCGCAGTTTTGTCAAAAAAAATTTATTCAGTCCACTTTTTTCTCCTATACTCAATCCACTTGAATGGTTAAATATTTTATTTCCTTTTGGGTTTTCATTGGAATATAATAATCTCACATTCTTTTTCAAAATGCCCATGCCCATTGGCCTCTTGCAAAACTTGTTTGCAAACTTATTTATTTGAATGCAATCTTCCCACTCTGATATTGTTAGAGATTTTATTCTTTTGCTTTGACTTGCTTCTTCTCTAAAGAATTGAACTTAGCCACTTTGTTCAAACTTGTTGTGAGAAAATAAAATGTCATTGCATGTTTGCCTTGTATATACATATGTAGAATATATGTAGAATAGGGATATAGTTCAACACTACAACATCTTCCGGAGGATATAATTTTGTGGCATATTTGTGAAATTCAACAACAAGATAACAGTCATCACATTAGAACTTCTTACAACTAAATTTGCATTGCATGTTCATACTTGTGTATTACTTGTTTAAACTCTTTCTAACAGAGAATGAAAAGTTTTCCATAACAGGGCAGGACATTTCTTGTTATCTTCAAACTCTTCCTAACATGGAAGGAAAGTTTTCCATAACAAGGCAGGGAATTTCTTGGCATCTTCAATTGAGTGAAAGATATGTAATATGGATTTAATAACCACTATCCCAACCAACCAAAGCTTTCCATAACAGAAAGGGCATTTCTTCAAACTCTTCCTAACACGGAAGGAAAGTTTTCCATAACAAGGCAGGGAATTTCTTGTCATCTTCAATTAAGTGAAAGATATATAATATGGATTTAATAACCACTATCCCAACCAACCAAAGCTTTCCATAACAGAAAGGGCATTTCTTCAAACTCTTCATAACATGGACTCTTCCTAACATGGAAGGAAAGTTCTCCATAACAAGGCAGGGAATTTCTTGTCATCTTCAATTGAGTGAAAGATATATAATATGGATTTAATAACCACTATCCCAACCAACCAAAGCTTTCCATAACAGAAAGGGCATTTCTTGTCATCTTCCAAGTCTTCCTAACATACGATGGAAAGTTTTCCATAACAGGGCAGGGAATTAAGTTTTCCATGACAAGGCAGGGAATTTCTTGTTGTCTTCAATTGAGTGAAATATATGTAATATGGGTTTAATAACCACTGTCCCTACCAACCAAAGTTTTCCATAACAAAGCAAGGCATTTCTTGTCTTCTTCAAACTCTTCCTAACAGAGGATGGAAAGTTTTCCATAACAGCGAAGGGAATTTCTCGTCATCTTCAATTGAGTGAAGGATACTAAATATGCGGCTAATGACCACTGTCCTAACAAACCAATCCTAGCCTTTGCATATCCATTTTTCCATCAAATGGATCAACATCCAATGGACCTCCACTTTAAACCAAACATCTTTGTTTTCCATTGGACATGAACAATATTTTATCTCATTGCCAACAGTTTGAAATTTATTCATGGTTCTTTTCTGACACAACCACACCGCATTATTTCTGTATAAAATTTTTAGGACTTTTCAAAGATCTTAAAACAATAAACGGCATACAAGCCTATGTTCTAACAGCATTCCAGATTGCCTGAGCTTCATGAATACAACACGGTTAACCGACAGAATGCAGCGGTAGTTCATTATTGAATATTGTGAGTGCCAATTTACAATATTTCCTGTGCTGAGATGAAGCTACTCACAATGAATGATATCTACAGTTCAGAAGGATTGAGTTATGGACAGATTCACCAATTTATTCATTATACAGTTTTGTTCAAGCATGTGAAAATAAATCAGTAAGGTGCAGCTAATTCCAATCATCAGCCTTCATGTTGCTCAACAACATCCAGCTTACAAATAGGACATAGCTTTGAGTAGTTGAGAAGCCACTTTGACCCACACACATGATGGAAACCATGGGCACAAGGCAAGGACATGATTGTATCCCCATTTTCATATTCACATTGGCATATGGAGCATATTCTGCACAAGGAGCACCAAAACGAGTGATTATCAATATCTTCTACAAGGTTATTGCCAGTTGGTAATTAACATATGAAAATGAAAATATGCACAATATTGACTAGAAAACCAGGAAAACAACCGATCACCCATGGTATGAGAGTTCAAAGAGTTCCAAATTAAAATTTCACTTATGTTATCTGCTTTCACCTAATTAGATTCAAATGCCAAACTTGGTTCTGGAGTTTTTCCTACATTTCGTAGAACTAGCCAAGTTATACATATAATTTCTTTCTATTAGGCTTTATGGAAAAATTTCAGGACAATACTCATGATTTATACCATAGAAAACAGCAACGAAACTTACTCGGCTGGTTCGACCAATTCCTGCGAAGCCTTATTTCCAACAAATGCATTTACCGATAACGAGTTGACAACAGCTGCTGGAGCAACGCACATTACATTTTCCAGCTGTGTAAGCCTCTGTTACATACAAAATAATCAGATTACTATGCACATGTGTAACAGTTTTCCAATTTAAAGAGTCTCTGCGCATCAAAGTATTTGCAGATATATTATATAATTATTCATGACGCACTAGGCAAGATTATGATATAAATAAGCTTAAAATTGTATTCAAACTCAATGGAGCCCAACGCCCATGGAAGGGGACGGGATAATTGAGGCACTTCATAAGAAAACATGGCTTAGAGTTTTTATATTCCCCATCTCCTACCATATATGCATTTTCTGGCGCAGTAATTACCAATAAATACGCTTCTATTGCAATCTAATTGAATAGGTAGAATCCTGAAATCGATTACTTCAAATTTTTAACTGACTGCACAGATCTCCTTTTCCATTCCCAAAAGTGTATGGATATAGAATAACATACTATATTCCCTATAAATAACCATAAACAATGTACAAAACACCATAAACAATTACAAAACATTAACATGATTAGCCTGGTTCGCTGAATTCCCTGAATAGGTTAGAGCCAATGTTGTTGGGCATTTACCTATTTACCTTTACCTAGTTATTGTTGGAATCCTCTTAGATAAGGCGTGTATGTACTAAATTAAGTTGGAATCTTTCCAAGTAAAACATACCAAATCCTCTTGGGTAAGGTGTCCTATGAGAACAAGTTTAGGAAATTAAGTTGGAATCTTTCTAGGTGAAACATACTAAGCACAGATTTATTATGAATAGATCCATCTTAGATCCAACAAGGTGGGGATGCAGGGTTACTAGGACTGCAGTCCATATTGTGGGAAGCATCCTTCGGATTTCCCTGTAAAGAAAAAATATACATTAACAGGGTTATCATAAAAAAAAAAACATACCTCGTATGACAGATCGGAACCGTACTCCTGTACACTGTGATTCATGTTCTGATCTGAATTTCCATCACCAGATTGGGCTAATGATAGTGAAACAGCTGAAATTGTTCAGGTGCATCAGAATTCCATATATAAAGTCTTAAAAATAAGAGCTGAGAAAACAAAAGAAAAGGTTCAGTCGGTTTCGACACATGCAAAGGAAACTCACCCAGAGCCATTTCAATCTCGTAATAGTCAGCGTTAGAACCCTGAGAAAGGTCTTCTGCGTTGAAGCTGGAAGAATGCAGATTGTCGTTAATGTAGTCGTCGACCTCCAAATGTAATTGATCAAGATGATCGGCCCCTTGCCGGTTTTTCCTTCGACGGTTACGCCTTCTGACAGATCTTGTGGGAGCCTGCAAACTCGTATAAACATCTGCATTCTCCTCATCTTCACCTTCAGCTGCTTCATGATCAGGAGTGGTAAGCCATCTCCCCCACCTTTCTTGCTCAATTCGTCTCTGTTCAGCTGCAGCCCTTCGTCTACGCCCTGCTTGAATTCCAAGCCCAAGCCAGCTATAATATATCAATCAATCCATAATCGTGAAAGAGACCTGTAACTAAAAACCATCAAATCCCATAAAAACAAACAAACCTTTGCCAGATCTCTCGTTTCTTGAATTCCCGTTTGCCTGATTGGTAATGCTGTCTGATATTAAAAACCAAATGCAACGAGTTTATTATTGCTGCAACCCATTAATTTCACATGATAGACTTAAACAGATACAGACCAGGCAAGGTAAAAAAACGTACCAGGTCCGGCGTCCATATCTCCTCTCAACAACACTACCGACTTCGTTGATTGAAATAAAAAGATTATGGTTGATAAGTTCTTTAAGGGATTTCAGAACTCCAACGCCTTGGATGACACGTTTGTTTCCAGTCTTTGGACAATGTCGAAAAATTTGACCGCCAGC
>ML800201.1:188258-201201 GCA_009831015.1 Picea engelmannii | reverse complement strand
ATATCCTCCAAGCCGTTCCTTCTGAAACGTTGTAGAAAAAAAGTTATAGTGAAAATTCCACGGTGTCTCAGATGTAGCAGCGAAACCCCAAGACCTTGAGCTCTGATTCCATATGTTAAGAACCAAACATCAATATAGCATAGGAAAACCTCAGGAAAAGTACTCAACGCCTCGAAAAAGAGATAATTTCAGATAATAAGCCTCTTCGAGGGGGCAACCTCCTTTTACCCCACTTAAATGTTCAAGTACAAGATTATTCAAAATGAAAATGTCTCCTTGGTATATATAGGAGACTAGGAGGTATAATTACAAAAAATGGCCTAAAGCCGACATAAATAAAATAACATTACTAATATAATATGCCCCAATTAAGGGGTAATGAGCCAATATTAGGGCTTAACATTATATAACAACAAAGCCATCAATCGACCACTAACTCAACTGGGGAACCAACCAGAGGGACCAGGTTAAGTCAAACCAATTGCAGAGGATAAAGCAACAAAAGCACAGGAAACAAAGCACATCTAGGGGTGGGAAAAGCATAAGAGCCTATAGATCCTACACCGATTGACCCTTAATCCATTGATTCATAACCAACACCACCAATTTGATAGCTTGTTAGAGAGCCAGCACCTCGGCCAGCGTACCTTATAGTAGTAAAGGAACTAGCACCGAAGAAGTAAGGGCATAGATCGCATCCAGGCCAGCATGTGAGCAAGCAGCACCAAAGCAAGCAGTGGAAGCAACACGAGTAGTATCAGTGTCACTAGCAACGAAAGCAAAGGCATGAGCAATGGATCCCATAGCGAAGTTTTAAGGAGTTTCAACATCAGAGGTAGAGGTAGCATGGGGTACAACATAGGAAGAAGTTTGAGCTCCAGATCCCACTGCAGAGCCTATTGTCATTGTTCCAGTTGAAGATCCAGTCCCTTTTCCTAGTTCCATATCCATAGGATAGGCACTTGATCGAGTCAAAGCAACAATTTCTCCAGCAGCACCACTAACAACATCAGTAGTAGCCCTAGTAGTATATGATCCATCCATTGAAGCAGCACCTAGAACAACACCTAGAGAAAATACTAGAGAGGTTGGACCAGGTCCAGATAGCCAGAAAGCTACTATAATACCAAAGCTAGAAAAGCCAGACATCTCACTATAATAATCCAAGCCAAGTCGTCCAATTCATCCAAGCCAGTCAAGACAGAAAGCTAAGACATCTTAGATCTTGATGCTGTAGCAGTTGTTTCTATTGTTGATTCTTATCTTGATCCAATCATCAATTACTTATTATTTATCGCAGCCTTTAGTGACATATAAGTGTTATTGCAGAGCCAGCTTCATCAAGAGCATCAATATGTTTCTTAGATGTTCTCTTTGGGAGAGGGATTTCTCACTCGCCCTCCCTCTTGCTTGTTCGAACCCGTAACTACCCCAGTGGATAGAGCTAAGATGCTTATCCTAATAGCTAGTCAGTCGTGCAATCCAATAAGCAGGCACAACATTCTAGCTTTATTATGGTGTGTTTCTTATTCCTAGTTGTCTTATGGTGGGTAGAACAATGGCGAGTGGGACCAACTTAGATTCTCTATACTACCTATATCGATTCTCTTTCCTTACTTCCTTGTTGGACCACCCTATTGTGCAGTCCTTACCAGAATGCTCTGAATTACCACCCACTATTGCGTGTGATAGATGCCACCCACAAAATCCTATCTGTGATCCATCCGGGCAACTTGCTGAACTGGGTATAACCGGGATCAATCCACTTCTCTACTGAGCCGAGAAGGAATCAATTCTTAGACGCTAATGATAGAATGCATGCCTATGCAGAAAGATATATTCATGCATGGGAAGAGAGAAGTGCACCTCCCTCCCTTCCTACCTTCGTTACTTCATCTCTTTCGTTATCTCTTAAGAAGTCATGTCTTGCCGGGGTCTAAAAATAGCAAGAGATACTTCGTTATATCTGGGTTCACAATATGGACACTTATCTAACCTGACTTGCACTTCATTATCTCTGTGGATATCCTTACATACCGACATAGTGCACAGTATATATGAAGCTAAGTTTTACATTATTCAATAGCTATTGAAGCTAAAGGATCCAAAATCTACCTTACTTCGTTAATAGGGCTTTAGCCAATACTTAGTTAGACTTTGGTTAATACTTCGTGAGAGAGGCTTGAAGATTTCGTTAAGAGGGCTTCAAGTTAAGATTTATTTTGTTGGGCTTTAGTAAAGACTTCGCGATGTCTATGTCCTTACATAAAATAGTCGTGAGTCAATACTGGGTAAAAATAGAAAAGGTAATTCGTTGAATAAGTGATTCATTAGGGGCTTGCTTTCTTTAAGGAGATAAGGTAATTAGTTGGGATAAGTGATTCATTAAGGGTGGTTATTGGGGAGTCTCGTGCCCTTAATTCTTTATATTGCTTTGAATCTGGTCGTCTCTTATCTGAATAGACGTTGTATTTACTTGAACTAGAGATAGCATAAAGAGGCCCACACAACACCGCAAAATGGAGTAGACTATTTAAAAAAAGCCCTTCCTTATTTCCTTGACCCCTCAAAAGTATTGACTCGATATATACCAGGTAGGTCACTAGAGATATCATAAATATAAGACTTTGATATGCTATTTTTACTTGCCCTTTCGAATGCATTTAAGGTTACCTTTCTCCTAAGTGAGAAAGAGATAATATTTCCCCTCATTTTATAACGCTTTCAATGGTTAGTTAAGACATGAGGAGTTAGCTTGTTCTAAGCAAGGTCAACTCAGTCATTCGAGACTTAGGATTACGTGCTTCTTACTAAGATTATACTTAGGCAAAGCACATTCTATTACTACGAGATGAACTAGCATCAATATCACTTTACTATTTGCAAGGAGAAAAAATTAGGAGGCCGGAGGAGGAGCTATCTTTCAAAACAGTGAACACATCATCGTTCCTTTCTGGCCTTGGTCTAGTTACGATTGAAATAGGAGGAAGAAGCTGGGTCAGTACCCGTGGGACCGAGACATTATACTTTTGGTTACCTACTTTGTGGCTGACACTTCCTGCCCTACTGAACTTACAACTTTCACTTACAGAGGGACACCTGAGTTGACCCAACCTCCTTAGGCGTTCCCATTGCACTTGTGAAGGCCCGTGCCCACCTATTATTTCACTTATCAGCTAAAGATCGGACTTAGGAAAACTAGGGACCGAACCCAATTTCACACCATGTTACCCCACCCCTTTAACACCATGTTCCAGAAGGGGATTCCCATTAGCAAAAGGCTTAGGTTTTCCTTTCTCATTCATTAGAGAACCATTAGTTGCTGAAATAGCTCCACCGACCGACGATTCGAATCACATAGTTTACCTCCTTTCATTAGGAGAGGGTGCATCCATATAATTGACTCTTTGTTCATGAGGGAGATCTGAGGTGAAATTATGGTTCATTTTACACCTTAACGAATAGGCCAGGCGGGACAGACGAGCCCCACTCTCCACTTTAGGTTTCAATGTCAGACCATCATGCATTTCAAAAAGAAGAACGAGGCTTATACTACTCATGCTTCTACTACGAGCTATGGTTCTTATTACATGTCCCCAATACCTGAATAAAGGTTCATTTCCCGAAGTTCCTTGTTTTATTACTATTACTATTGAAGAGATAAAAGACTAGGGCCATTCATCAGCAAGTGAGCTTGCCCAACACAACCTCTGACCTACCAGGTTATAATATGTTATCCCTGGGTAAACACATCATGGTCGGACTCACTCACATCAATGAAGGTGTTGCTCACTCACTCTTACTACATGGTCTTATGTATTACAAATAGAGCCACTGAAAACAACTGGAGCATTATGTATTACTCATTGGTTCAACGATAGGAACAACAACGAATAAGAGTGGAGTGAGATAGATCAAGTCGATAACATTTGGTGCATGAATCAATAAGATATCTTTAGCTATACTTTTCATTAGGATTTGGAAAGGGACTCTTTAAATGATAGTATGTAGCTTTATGTTTAAATACTATTTAGTATATATTTCTCGTTTACTTAGGAAGAGGAAGAGAAAGAACTCTTTAGTTGTATTAGTTGGATTTCTCTATTTGTAGTCTTAGAAAAAATAGGAACTAGTTTGTAGCTGATGTATATGATATTGAGTCTTTAGTGTCTTGTTTGGTTAATTATATTAGACTCAAGTCATACTAGATTCATAGAGAAGAGCTTCCTAGGCCATAAACTACACCTCACAGCATCGAGGAGCTCGAAACCACCACCACAAAGAGTGTCTCTCCTCGGCTCTATGCTACTCCTATTATTCTCTTTATGACTGCAGTAGGAAAGAACAACTAACAGATAATCATGTCGGGATGTAGCTATCACTTTATGGTCTATTTCACTAGCTATTGAACTTGGAATAACATAGGCCAACAACACCTTTTTTTACACCTTGCCATTATTTCTATTTCTACCTCCATACAGACAAGACACACAGATACCATTTTCACTCTTTACCAAAACTCCTAGACTTTCACTGAACTCTTACTAGCTTAGGAACTACTCATTGATTTCACAACTGGATTCAATCTTATCTTCACTATTACTATCACCTTAGGTACTAGAACTCAACAAAGTAGTCTCTTCTCTCAACAAAGTAGCCTCTTCTCTCAATGACTGAACCTAGTTAGCATAAGAAATCAAAGAGACCATTCTTTTCTATCCATTCATTATATAGTCACATGCAGGCAATAACCACTCCATCTATGACTCAAACTTGACTGAAGAACTTTTTACCCCTGCTACCAATGTCACTCCACAAAACCCATTAGCCTTCACCCGACCAGACCCCATTCTGAGTTTTGCATCTATTTGTATACTCAATGTAATCAAAAGGGGGGGGATAATATTGTTTTGAAGCTTTGGAAGCCATTGTAGCGGATTTTTGCAGAACCTTAATACAGATTGCAACAAGTTTTTACAGGGATTCTTGTGTTGGAGTTTGTGTCCATGTGTTTTCTTTTTCTATGTAAATTATCTTCATCCCATGTTTTTCTTATGCTAAATATATCTCAATTTTTGTTACAGAATTCATTTCATGCTCTGTTTTGTAGGATTTGGCAATTAATTGTTTCAGTGTTCCTGTATGTGAATTCACATTACAGTGCTCACTTACCCTCTACCTTTATTTTCCTCAATCATCACACTACAACGATATTCAATTGGACATACATTTTCATCTACCTTTCCCCTGTTTGACCTCTGCAACTGATCTTTAAGAGTGATTATTCTAGTTTCCTGGTTTTCAAACCCATTTTCCAGCAAAACCCCCACTTTATTATCAAAAGTCCTTATTGTACCCAATACCTAGCCTGAGATCATTGTTTTTTAGTCTCATTGAGGTTGATCAATTGAGAGATCCCTCTCTGATTGGTAGGGCTAGATACCGACCAAAATATTGGTTTGAGGTTACCTTTGCCAGTTTCCTTCACAACCTTGGGAGATATGACAGAGAGATACCAAGTGGAAAAAATATGTCATTTTCTGAGCCCATCATCTCCCCTCAACCAAAAGTGTTGCATGTCCTCATGTAACCTAGTATTCTTGTTCAAGAGAATCAGAGTGAAGATCTTCCCAATTGAAGGCTAGATTCCCAAATTCATTTGCACCATAAAATCCAAGTGCTTTGTCTACTTGAGTCCATTGCATAACTTCTTCTCATTCTGCTTACTTGATGGGTGACTTGTAAAACCTAATAGGACACCAAAGAAGGGGAAAGTGAAATCCAAGGCCAAGCCACCTAACATCATGTATTATTATAGAGTTTATATAAAAGGTTTCTCTGTTGAGGGATCAAATGAAATATGGATAACCCACAAGTTTCCTATTCCTCAAGTAATTAGGGAGTTGTTCCCATATGTCACGGGAAATCAACAATGATTTCAAGGAATGTTTCTTGACAATTTCTTGGTAATTAGAGATATCATATATTTGATGGTATCTAATGATTGCATACTCTCCAAGGTATCGTAACAACCTCTGGTAATAAACTATTATAACCGATGGTAGGGGATACTGATACCAAATGATCAATCTTGAACCAACATCCCACTACTGATACCAACATCCCATTTAGGAATCTTTTGAACAATTAGTGGGCAATGCTAAAATCCCCACATGAACTTCTTACCTTGTTCCAAAGCCAAATTCCATAAACAAAAACAAATGTTATAGCATAACCATGGATGTAAGATTCCATCAATATTAATTTCGATCAGATATAGTGGAAAGAGGTTTGATTATGGTGTTAAATCTTACATTTGGTTCTTAGCATGAATCATGTCAATGATGAGTCGAGGAACCTCAACAAGTGAATAAATTCTTATTTCCTAGACATGGGTTTTCTTACCTTGTTCTAGAGTCAATAAACTTTCACATGTAGACATATCACTAACCATAGAGATTGAGTTGGGTTTTATTCCTAGACAATTTGGATTTCACCAAGAATTCGAACACTTCACTAGGATGGTGAATCTAGGAATAACCAACTATTATTAAATTTCTGAAAAAATGAGGGTTTTGTTGCATTTTGGGAGCAGTGCGACCCATGGTACGACCCTTCTGCGCAGTGTGACTCAAGGTGCGACCCTTCTACGCAGTGCGACCCACAGAGCAATGCTTCTGAGTAAGGTTGGAAAATTCAGTTTTTGAAGGCCTTCCCATTAGTATTTTCTCGAGTTTGATGGTTCATTGGAAAGTAGACCCATGGGGATAATTCACCTAGTTTCCAGAATTCAAAATTGACTCCTAAAAGTTGGCCAAAAACAACCTTGGACCGGCGCGACGCTTCTGCAGTTTTGGACGTTGCGCTTCTGTCAAACATTCAAATTTTTGAATTTTTCTTGTTTTGGTTGAAGTAAAAGGCAGTAACTCGAATTATAAAAGGTCATATGATGTAATTGAGTCAAATAAGGATGTTCATAGTCATTTATGATGTAAATTTGGATGACAGTGAATACATTAAAAAGGTCAAAGGTCAGTTGAGACAAATTTGGGAATTAGTTCAACCTCCCAAATTTTGTGTTTTTGTTGTAGATATTTTAGGAAACTGATCTTAATCTGAAGGATTCGACCCTTGGAGGTAGGATATGAGGTTTTCATCTATTTGTATAATCAATGTAATCAAAAGGGGGGGATAGTATTGTTTTGAAGCTTTGGAAGCCATTGTAGCGGATTTTTTCAGAAGCTTAATACAGATTGCAACAAGCTTTTACAGGGATTCTTGTGTTGGAATTTGTGTCCATGTGTTTTATTTTTCTATGTAAATTGTCTTCATCCCATGTTTTTCTTATGATAAATCTATCTCAATTGTTGAAACAGAATTCATTTCATGCTCTGTTTTGTAGGATTTGGCAATTAATTGTTTCAGTGTTCCTATAGGTGAATTCACATTACAGTGCTCACTTACCCTCTACCTTTGTTTTACTCAATCATCATACTACAATGATATTCGATTGGACATACATTTCCAACTACATTTCCCCTGTTTGACCTCTGCAATTGATCTTTAAGAGTGATTATTCTAGTTTCCTGGTTTTCAAACCCATTGTCCAACAAAACCCCCACTTTATTATCAGAAATCCTCACTGTACCCAATACCTAGCCTAATATCATTGTTTTTTAGTCATCTCATTGAGGTTGACCAATTGAGAGATCCCTCTCTGGTTGGTAGGGATATATACTGATCAAAAGATTGGTTTGAGGTTACCTTTTCCAGTTTCCTTCACAACATTGGGAGATCTGACAGAGAGATAACAGAGGGAAAAAATATGTCATTTCTTGAGCCCATCATCTCCCCTCAACCAAAAGTGTTGCATGTCATCATGCAACCCACTATTCTTGTTCAATAGCATTGGAGTGAAGATCTTCCCAATTGAAGGCTAGATGCCCAAATTCATTTGCACCATAAAATCCAAGTGCTTTGTCTACTTGATTCCATTGCATAACTTCTTCTCATTCTACCTACTTGATGGGTGACTTGTAAAACCTAATAGGACACCAAAGAAGGGGAAAGTGAAATCCAAGGCCAAGCCACCTAACATCATGTATTATTATAGAGTTTATATAAAAGGTTTCTCTGTTGAGGGATCAAATGAAATATGGATAACCCACAAGTTTCGTATTCCTCAAGTAATTAGGGAGTTGTTCCCATATGTCACAGGAAATCAACAATGATTTCAAGGAATGTTTCTTGACAATTTCTTGGTAATTAGAGATATCGTATATTTGATGGTATCTAATGATTGCATACTCTCCAAGGTATCATAACAACCTCTGGTAATAAACTATTATAACCGATGGTAGGGGATACTGATACCAAATGATCAATCTTGAAACAACATCCGACTACTGATACAAACATCACATTTAGGCATCTTTTGAACAATTAGTGGGCAATGCTAAAATCCCCACATGAACTTCTTACCTTGTTCCAAAGCCAAATTCCATAACCAAATACAAATGTTATAGCACAACCACGGATGTAAGATTCCATCAATATTAATTTAGATTAGATATAGTGGACAAATTTTTTATTATGGTATTAAATATTACATTTGGTTCTTAGCGTGAATCATGTCAATGATGAGTCGAGGAGCCTCACCAAGTCAATAAATTCTTATTGTCAAGCCATGGGTTTTCTTACCTTGTTCTAGAGTCAATAAATTTGCACATGTAGATATATCACTAACCACATAGATTGAGTTGGGTTTTATTCCTAGAAAAATTGGATTTCACTAAGAATTCCAACACTTCACTAGGATGGTGAATCTAGGAATAACCAACAATTATTAAATTTGTGAAAAAATTAGGGTTTTGTTGCATTTTGGGAGCAGTACGACCCTTGGAGGTAGGAACTGAGTTTTGCATCTATTTGTATACCCTTGGAGATAGGATCTGTTTTTTGCATCTATTTGTATACTCAATGTAATCAAAAGGGGGGGATAGTATTGTTTTGAAGCTTTGGAAGTCATTGTAGCGGATTTTTGCAGAAGCTTAATACAGATTGCGACAAGTTTTTACAAGGATTTTGTGTTGGAGTTTGTGTCCATGTGTTCTCTTTTTCTATGTAAATTATCTTCATCCCATGTTTTTCTTATGCTAAATCTATCTCAATTGTTGAAATAGAATTCATTTCATGCTCTGTTTTGTAGGATTTGGAAATTAATTGTTTCAGTGTTCCTGTAGGTGAATTCACATTACAGTGCTCACTTACCCTCTACCTTTGTTTTCCTCAATCATCACACTACCAGAAGAATGTCAAGTTTAAGATTTCCTCATTCTTGAGGTGCATCATGAGTTTGACAAAGTAGTGAAACACCATGTTTTACCTCCCCTCACAAGTTATGAAATTTTGGATGATGAAATCTACCTCTTTCCAAGGTGAAATCAACAAGTCCCTTTGAATTCCTTTTCGTATGTCGGGCATAGGAGAGGGATTTGTTAGAAACTGAGGTTAACTATTTACTGGTAGCTTCAAATTCTTTAACCACCTTACACCTTGCAAGGGGAGACCTATGGATCAACTAATGAATTCTTCAATTACAATTAGGGTAATTTGTTGCACTAATTGAAGGTTTTAGCAAATTCCAATCCAATTCCTAGGTCCTAGCCTTGTAACCTCTCGAAAATGAAAACCAACATGTTTTTGCAAATATTTTCTTTACCTATGGGTTGGCTACAATTATCATCATATCTTCAAGATCGACCTCCTTCACCAATCCTCCTATGGTGCACTATATCCAAAGGTGAATTTGCAGAGTTAAATGGTGCTCCGAGGTAAGTTCTTTGGGGTTGAATTGTTGAATTGTAATTAAGTGATATAAAATGTGGGTAATCATATGAATAAATGAGAGGATTATATAGAAATCAACAAGAGGATGGAGAGAAACAAGTGGCATGACATTTAAATTGATTGTTATTGATTGCAATCAATAATAATCAATTTCAATCTCTTTATACATGTTCCCGTCATATCTCATGAACTTAGCAATTTTCCTAAATTGTGTTGTACCAAATCATAAAGCTAAAAAACTTAAAGATTCATTCATATGGCTAGCTTCAAAGAAGAATTCATATGGTTAGCTTCGAAACTTAAAGATCCATATTGATGCATGCATTGGGCTTTTTCATTTCTAGATAAGGGATATGTTAGAATGTGTTTTAATGTTGTCTAGTGGATTGATGTAATCTTGTAACTAGTGTCATAATGATGATCATTATAATATCATTTGTGGGGAACTTATACTTGTAACTAAGCTTCACTAGACTTTAGTAACATTGCACATGTGCACATAGAGGTAGTTTTGGGGAGTTATTTTCCTAGTGACCGGCCCCTCACGTAATGGTGACCTGCACTACTAGGTCCTTTTTATCCACCACTTATCCCTTATCTCTTAATGAGCTTATTGCTTACCTTTATGGTTTGGTGTTTCTTGTTAGAAAAAAAGAGGATCACATAGCAATAATATAAAACAGATGGAGAAATAAAACAGATGCCCCTTTATTCCATATTCATTGAACTCATCGGGTACATACATCACACAATAGGAGTAAATAAGGCTATACAGGTATTACTAGTCCATGCTATTAGATCATATGAGTATCAATTAAATGGAAATCATTCATGCAATGGTTGTATAGAATCTATTGCCAAATTACACTGGTTCCAGTAGTAGGTTTATTGTTGAATAGGCATGAATATGGGAAAGCAATACGACTGGTAACATGTAATGGAAGATTATTAGAGAAACAAGGCAATCGCCTTTCCCATATTCATTGATGCCATTGCCTCAATAAGATTGGTATAATACAAGTAATAAGTCAGTTAGTCTTAATATTCATACTGTATCTTCCTAAGAATGATACCACTCTAATCATACATAAGCTTCATAGTGAGTTCGATAACCTATATATACGAGTTATGTTTTGAGTGCCATGTCACGTAGTTTCCATAACAAGATCTTAGTAATAGAGAGCTTAGTATGATTCCAGTCATTGTGTTATTTAGTGATGTTTGGTATAGGCTAAGAATAGAAAGAAGAATGGTCACAAGAGGGTGTGAGGAGGCTTCCTAGAGTAGTGTTCTCTTGGTCAAAGTCATAGGAAAATTGTAATTAGAATTAGGGAAAAATAGAAACAAATAATGTCTTTTTATTTTTTTGTTCACAAGATCATCATATATGATAAAAGAAATAAACAGATCTAAATTAAATTCTGAGTATAAACAAAATTTATGAGTGAAAAGACAAACCTCAATCTTACTTCCTGATCTAAGAAAGATGTACCCATCACATGTGTGGATGAAAACCTTTATAATATGCTCAGAAATAGTTTTAGGTTAATGGATCAAACCTCTAGGGTTTGATCTCTGTCATAAGGACTTAGGAACAATTTTGCCAAGGTATAGACCATCACAAGACAATTGCAACAAACAAAACTCAGATCTAAAAAGATAGTCCAAAAAGGAGGCCACACCATCATCAAGAGAGAACAACTGAGCTAACCACAACAAATAGGAGTGAGGAGTGAGTGAGTGTGAGTGTAATAGAATGCTAGAGGGTAGGGTCTTATTTATAGTTAGGGAGAGGGGTTAGGGCAATTTAAAATTATAATTAAATATTGACATTTAATTAATATAAATATTATTTAAAATGTCAATTAATATTAATATTAATTATAAAAACCCTAAACACATATAAAACCCCAATCACATAAATAAAACCTCAATCACATAAAACAACAAGGGGGTAACTTTTAAGAAAAAGTCAAGGGGTGGTCCATAATGGAAAAACATGTCCACATGAGTTTCATAATGACCTATAAACTTTATCATCACTACATAAGGGGGTCCATCAACAATGTGGTCATGTCCATCTTCATAGGCACTCCTAGGTCTCATGGACCATCCCAAGAAAGAGGAAGAGGCTCACACATCAACACATCTTATTATTACACCAAGATCTACCTGGTCAAAGACCAGGTTGCCCCAAAACACATCTTGATCCCTATAACACATCTAGGGTCTTATCCACCAAGGTACAAGACCAAGGATCAACCCATGCATTAGACAAGGGTTCCCTGGAACACATCCAGGGGCCCTAGAACACATCTAGGGTCTTATATCAACCACCAATTAACACATCCAAGGATCAATCAAAGCACTGAGCAAGCATTCCCTGGAACACATCCAGGGTCCCTAGACACATCTAGGGACTTATATCAACCACTAAGGTGTTGATTAAGGTTGGTTGTCATTGATGTCAACCCTTGAAGAAAGACCCGTAGCACAAAGTTTTGGGTAATGGACCCAATATTGTTTGATGTAAATATGACTCATTATTTTTTTTTCATTGTTGATAAGAAGTAAATATGGATGAACTCCAAAGTGGTCCCCTTATGGTGAAAGCCCTCACGGGAAGACTCTTTGTGGAGTAAGAGAACCCATGCTTAATTGTGGAATAATGAGAGGAAGGAAACTGAATTTATCAGGGAAAATATCCTATATGGATAGTGCTTGTCATGTCATTTCCGGTGGTATGTGGAACGTCACATAATTCCTCACAATTAGAGAGTTATGGCCATGAGAAGTTGGAGACCCCAGGTTTGGGTAATTGACCCAAGTTTGTTTGATGGGTAATGGTATGAGTTATGATATATTTTCAGATAATACTATTCTATATGGATAGTACATGTCATTCCATTTCTAGTGGTATGTAGAATGTCACATAAATCCTCACGGTTTGCGAGTTATGGCCTTACGAAGTTGGAGGACCCTCAAATGTCATCTAGAAGCCCCAAAAGGTCAAAGTAATCAAAGTGGTTTAAGAGATTTTAAAAGGTAAATAATAAAGTGAAGTGATGAGTGTATTATAATTCAAAGTGAATAC
>ML800201.1:170385-188158 GCA_009831015.1 Picea engelmannii | reverse complement strand
TCAGATTTATTGGTACAAGTTTATAGAGGTATATCTCACAGTGATAGTGTGACAGTGGTTCCATCATTCTACTTCTACTTCAGCGTGGCAGGACGGGTCAAGGACAGGTGGTTGTAGCCGGAGAACATTGGGGGTTGTAGCCTCCTTCTGGTTGTAGCCAGAGAATTGGGGAGTTGGTGCTTCCCTCAAGTTGTAGCTTGAAAAACTAGGGGTTTGGAGCCTCCTTCCAGTTGCAGCTAGAAAACAAAGGAAGTTGGTGCTTCCAATGAATGTAATTCTTCAAGACATATAAGAAAAAGCATTCTGTGGTTTTCTCCCGATTTGGGTTTCCACGTAAAACATTGTTGTATTGTGTATGTGTATGATTGTTTATTTCTTCCTGCTCATTATTGGATAATAATTCTACATTGCTATAACATTTGAAGAAAAGGGATTATAATTATGCTATTACTGATTCACCCCCCCTCTCAGTAATCCAACATAAGGAACATATCCAAGGATCAATCCAAGAACTGAGTAAAGATGATCCCTTACGAACCCTACTATTTGGATGAAATTTGATTCCCAGAAGGAAGTGAGAAGATGCCTAAAGTTCCCAATGATAGATATCCATACTACTTAGCTTCCATCTTGTACCAAAGGAGAAAAATTGTATCGTCGCGTAAAGGAGGACCATTTGGAGGCGAAGTGATAGTGAGATTGCAATGAACCATTTGGATGCCCAGACATCATGAGATTGCAGTACACCCGAGTTGAAATGATCGTTTAAAGAAAAAAGATGTCAGATTGTATGCACCCGAGTTGAAATGATCGTTTGAGGCGGAAAGATGTCAGATTGCAATGCACCCTTTGGAGTGTACTGCAATCTCATGATGTATGGGCCTCCAAACGGTTTATTGCAATATCTCTATCTCTCAGCCTCCACACGGTCCTTTCAATTTGGGTGCACTGCAATATCGTAATCTCTAAGCCTCCAAATGGTCATAATGTTCATTTCAGTAGGTTCCATTCCTCCAAATATCTTGTCACCAAAAAGAAACTACCATTTTTGGCGGCATGTTCGGAGCCATACATTCATGTTAGAATTTATCCATACATTCATGTTAGATTTATCCATTAGTTAACCATAAACCTACAATGACAGATCCATAATATCTAGAGGACATAATCAAAATATTATACATACCTAAATGGTGATTTTTCAATTTAGCAATCGAACATAACAATTCATAAAACATTAAACATAACTAGAATTGATGGCTATATAAACTTATATGTTGAAAGGAGCAATAACACATGATCTGATGAACTGGTCGACATTACAGTTGGAATGGTTGGCCCTGCGTGTTTCTCTTCAGTTGTATGGCCCTCTGTTAGTCTTGAGCTTCCCTCAATCAATGAAGAAACATCTTAAAGTACCTCCAAAATCATTCAACCTCCATAAATATCTAAAAAATCAATACAAGTAATATTTGTAGCGCATTATTTACTCTAAGATGCATTTTTACAAGAGTGTCAGAACATACATGAATGAGCTCCTCTTGGTTTCGAGAATAATTTATTGGAGTCACGTGTCTAATATTTGATCAAACTACCTCCCTTGATTTGAAGTAGCAACAACGAAGTCAACATTGACTTTGTTGTTGCTATGTTGGATCGAGGGAGGTTTGCTCCAAGATTAAACGACTCCAATAAATTATTCTCTACTAAACAGGGCCAACCACGTGAAGGCGGAATCTCTTATGGCCCCTCCCCCCGCCCCCCCACGCCCCTCACATCACTCTCAATTCCCCAATACCCAACATATAAATCTATTGAAATATTTATAGCAAAAACAAACATATATACATACCAATATTCACAACTGTTTATAATGAAATAAAATGTTTCCTTGATCCATTTGGAGTGAGCGAAATATGGTGAAAATAGATTTTATATTAAATAATTATTAAAATATTCATGTACATCATCATTTAGTACTTTTAGTCGGCCTCTTCTTCTTAGCTCTATAGTTCCTAATCATTTCATCAATATCTACGTCTTTATTCTCTCGGTGCTCTTCAAAATATGATTTTGATTGTGTATTATCATGTAGAGCATGCCTAGTCACAGGGTACTCACGGTGTAATGGAGGCCGTTGTGATGAGGCATCACCTACAAAAGAAAAAAATACAAAATTTAAATGGCCAATTTTTAAATAATATTGAACCAGTTTAGTAATATTAAAAAAAACACCTGCAATGTCATTATTTACCTAGTGCACAAGTCGGCACCAATGGAATGGTTGCCCCCGCGTGATCCTTTTAAAATGTACGAGCCTCAAGTACAACATTCTCTACCATTGAGACCACAAACTTTATAAGGAAAATCATAAATTCATAAGTAAAAAAATATAGAAGTACAAAATGTATAACTACGAAATTATTAAGTATATGATTAAAATACAACCATATTACCGTCATGTGCCAGCTCGGTCATAGCACCATCGTGGGGCTTCACCCCCATGGAAAATTGGGACTAAATGGGATCATAACCATCTTCTGGTTGCAAACTGCTATCAATGCATTGCTCTCCAATATCGGTGCGTTCCTTGATAGTGTTTCTCCCCTGATTCAAACAAAGTTGTAAATATTAATAATATCCAACATGATTGTATTCTTTTAATAATAAAGGTTAATGTGGATTGAATTTATTTACCTTATCCTGCAAAGTGGTTCTTGGTATCTTCCCCAAGCTTTTTCGGCGTTCAACTACCACTTTATAGTCGTACTTGTAACCAAGTTGGAGGTCTTCCTCTGTGGTTTCAGTACCAAACTCGTCACCCTGCATTGCATAAGAGTATGTATTTTTTATGTTATTCGCTGCAGTTACATAAAAGTTTTAAGGTGATAGAGATAAGATATTTAGGTACTTACAATTTGTGACTGCAACTTCAAGTAGCCGCCCTAGCCTTGCCTATGTTGGCCACATTTGGCAAGCCTTACTTTTGTGGCCTTTGATGTGTCAGTCAACCTATCATCAAAAGTTTCAAGTATGTTAATATATACCACAATTTTATTTACATCTAAAAAAAATGAAGGTATTCAATTGAAATTGTAATTTACCTTCTGGGACCAGAGGGTGTTTTTCCTTCATTTGTCAATTTATTCTCTTTTGTGTCCTTAATGAGGGTCTTCCACTCCCTCTCTGTAATCATCAAAGGGTGCTCGTACCTATCATTTTGTTTCAAGTGCTTCCTATATGTTTCTCACGTATATTTTAAATATTGGCCAGCTGTGGCGGTGCCCAAGGTCTTATTAAATGTATCTACACCAAAAAGTCTTTCTAGATAATCCATCAATTCTTTTTTGAGGTTGGAATTCTGGGAATTCCACCTCTCCCGTATGGTGGGCCCAAAAATCAGCAAAGCCTTATTCTCCAAGGGCCTGTAAAAATCGTTGTTCCCTACACGCAAAATGATTATATGATTATTAATTTAAAAATAATAATTTAGATGATTTATATTTGTCCACATAGAGAACATGAAAAAAAAAAAAATTTAAAAATTACCTGGGACTTTAACTTGCTTTAATGGAAGCCCTTCCTAGTTGACCATAAAGGTTCCCTTAAGGGTCCATGTGTTGATCACACGTCTTGCTTTAGGAAAAACAACCATATAGTTTGTTAAATCATCGGCCTTATCTCTGTCACCACCTCCAGAGCCTATCTGTGTGGTCGCTTCCTCGATGTGTGTGTTGTGGCTCCCACCTAATGGTGTCGAAGGTGGAGATATGAATATCTACATCTTGGCAGCTATACGAGGGTCTTCGTTGGGACCCTGTGGTGTCTGTGCAGTGCCACTACTACCGATACCATGCATGTCGGTTTCAGCAGGATCCAAAAATCTCTATATAAGAAAGAAAACATTTTTTCGTTTAGATAATGTAAAAGTTAAAAATCAAGCTTTCATAATTGATCATATGACATAAAAATAAAACCACTTGAAATTATGGTTATTACCTTATATGTCTTAATCCTTTTCATAACTTCTCTGATCCTTTCTTCAACCTTAAAAGTTTGATCTAGAATATCTAACAAGTGAGCTAGTTCCTTGTTTCCTTTATTGATTTTTTTTCTTATTAAAACCATAGGATCAAGGGATTCATACAAATCTCTTTCACCGAGCGAATCATCATTAGCATCATGTCCCGCTGACTACCTATTCAATAAAATAAATGATAATTCAATTATGTAAACAAATAAAATAATTGATCGCCACAGAAATAAAATGCACATTAAATGCAATTCAAAAATTGTTGTTCATTTACCTGTTCTAAGGCCGCTTTTGATTTACCACGATCATCCTACCACATTACAGTAAAATTAGAACCGTGATCATTATCATGGGAAATAAATTCAAATTTATGAGAAATTCAAATGTTGATAACAAAAATAGGACACACTGAATATTAAACAGATTGAATCTCTCCAAATGGATTAACACCGTGAAGAACATAATGAAAATCAAAAAATATGAGAGTCATTGCTTACAGGTTGGGTAAATTAGTATATGTACCACCCCCATAATAACAACATATGTATCTATTTGATTCAAATTGTAATCAATCAATAACTCTTCCTATGCAGCTATTGATTTTATTGCACATACAAATACACGGTTTCCTTCACGCCCCTCAAATACGCAATTGGGTCGCTTATTTGTGGTTGTGGGTCGTGTATTGTTTATAAACCTTGCAATATTCCCCGTTGCTTTTGTCCTTCCGTTAATGTAGATAGTTTCTCCTTTATTTTGATCATTGTCTTTTAGTTGTATATAATTTGCAGCCAGGCCATATCTTCACATATGTTTTGTATATTGGACTATTCGTATCCAATATTTGTAGATATAACAGGGTCTGACGTACTCCATCAATTCATTTAATCCGTCATAACAGACCTTTATGCCATCCATGGAAAATAGCCCCAAACCATGTAATGACGATGGAGCAATCTGGTATATCCTTTCGTTTACACAAAAATCAGTGTTTATTTCAGGAAGATCCTTGGGTACCCATTGTTTCACTATATGTTTGTACCTCAATGACACCTCAATGGCGTTTATGCTCTCATAATCATAAGAACATGATCCCCCTTTCGCAAGAAAAAATTCCATGCGTCTATGGAATTTTCTTCTGATCATCTCACCTCTAGTTGATCTCCGCCTGTTAGACCTACTAGATGTCTCACTTTCCTCTATTCTACCTAAAATTCCCTCACTCAATGAATCTGACAAATACCTATTTGTTTGTACGTCCTATAAAACCATTAATGACATAAACAGTCAGTCAATCAAGATGTAACACTAGTTCATTACTAGTATCCTATTAGTATCACAGTAAGCTCATAATGATTACCATAGTGTTACTCTTTCACAATTGTATTATGCTCTATTACTATTGGTATACTATCTGGGCATTATAGGGGCATGTTTGGAGTCAAATGACATCAACACCAAGAAAGACAAAGCATTTTGAGATATTTTTAGTTTCTTACAAATTCATGTTCTATGACTCTCCATGTCTATTTTTTTCCATATTTTTGAGCTTTGGACTTGAAATGGTTAGAGTGGGATAAGGGGCACTCATATTATCTATTTTTTCCAGTGAAAAATTGACCCAAAATCGATAGGAACTATGCAAAAAATTAGGATTCCACTTCTATGTTGGGAATTTTTGTCATGTAACTTTACCCTAAGAGTTTTTGGACAATTTAAAGATAACCCAAATCATGGTATTTCTGAAAAAAATGAACAAGAAAGGTGGAACTTTAACTCACCGAAAATAATACCCTCATCGGAAATATGAATATTATTTCAAATACATGAATATGCCAATACTAGACTACAATGCCTATGTTGAACACTTAAGTGGACCCTAATAACATTGATAATACAAATGGAGGTCACGACTAGGGAAGAGGGAACCGAAGTGGATAAGGTGGAGGATGTGATTCCTCAACCCAAGGAGAAGAAACAGTATAAAGGTAAAGGTGGCCTATACATGTCAAAAGGGAGTGAGCAATTGAGAGTAAAGTACATTGTTAAGTAACAAATACGAGAGTTGTTATTGATTCATAACCCATCGATAGCTACAAAATTGTAAAGGCTAAGGCATGGGTGCAAGTTATTGACAATGGGATAAGTGATTTTGTTGTTGTCCATTACCTTGACACACTCCATCCAAAAAAGGACATTTTTTTTAATTACCTTGACTCACTCCATCCAAAAAGGACAAATGGGACAAGCCATTATTCAAAGGCCACGATTATATATTGGTCGGATTAATGGTGAATGGACATTGCAGCTAAGTGGACATTGCACGGGCTTCATTATGACATTTGTAATTTTCACAACTCCCAAGGTATATTCACAACTCCTGAGTTCGTTCACAACTCTCGATGCAATATTACAACTCTCAAGGCATTGGTCAGAATGGCATAGGTGGTTTGGGGATATTCTTCATGCACATGGACCTCTCATGCCATGCCATGTTACAAATATTGGAGTGGTCAACTTGTTTGTGCATTTGGAGGCATGTGTCACATAGTTTGATGGATGACCTCCTAGTTTGATCAATGTTGGATATTGACGAGAAAACATGCTTCCTAGACAAGACCTCGATGGCTAAATTTTTTGTGGAAATGAACTTGGGAGATGGATTGCTTGAAGGAATTGATATCCAGGTGGGGAATTGTTCTTATTGTCAGGAGATAGACAATGTTAAGATTCCTTTTTGGTGCTCCATCCTTCATATGTATGGTCACCTTAGGTAAACTTTCCCTAAGAAATATACACGCAACGATGAGGAGGAAGCTGAAGAGTGAATAGAGGGCATTGCCAAGCTCACAATTGATCTCAAAATGATAGCAGGAAGAACCATAATCCCTCTTCATCAAAAGGTAAGTCTATATATGTGGATCCTTCTTCTGTTATTATTGAATATATATTAAGGTATATAGTTAGAGAACGATGTCATCAACTCATCATTGAAAGAACTTGAGAAATCCCTAAAATATCCAACATTGAAAGAAAAAATGCATACGTAGAATTGGGATTTCATTAAGAAGACTAGAACCTAGATGGAAATGAGTGTCCATATGGATAAGAAGCTTTTGGAAAATATCAATACCTTGTTAGATGTTAAATAATTAGGGTCAAAGGGATCCCTTAAGTTACATGATGCCATAGGGCGTATTCTTAGGTCGTATTCTTAGGGAGTATGGGCAGGGGAGAAGAAGGCGTAGGAAATCCAATTATTAGGGCGTATGGATAGGGGAGAAGAAGGCGATATTTCCATCTCCTTCCAACACAAAAATGGAACTAACCAAACTTATAAAAACAAAAATACTAATCTTGAATTAGCAATGTAAATTCAAGTGTGCAGAGGTATTCACCATCCTCGCCCTCACCCTTAGTCTCGGCGTCACTTGATCAAGTGTGATGGACTGGACTATCACAATTCATTGTGCAGGTGTAGGGCCTCCTTATCTCCACTACGTGGGGGTTCTCTCCTCCCTCTCTCTGGGCTCGATCGAATGGCGGCTGGGTTTCAGGGGTTTTGCACCACTGCACAGGGTTGTCTCCTCCCTCTCACTGGGCTAGAATGGCATGGTTTCGGGGGGTTTCGCTATAGTGTTTTTGTGCTCTAGTGTTGTTGTGTGTGAATGGGTGCGGGCTCATTATGAAATTCGAAATTTGTTTTTTTTTTGTTATTTTGTTTGAAATTTGTTATTTTTTTTATGTTTTTTTTTATTATTATTATTATTATTGTTTTTAATATAATTAATATATATCAATTATATATTATTTAATATAATATATATAATTGATATATATAATAATAATAATAATAATCTAGGACAAGTGTCAATGCCCCGACAAGTGTTAATATATTATTTCACCGAGAACAAGTGTCAACACCCCACAATCACAAGATTTATATCGTGACATTGGAGTAGAGTCCACATTAGGAACATCAAGAGTAGTGGCAAGGTCAATACACTCATAACCCTAGACAAATATCCCATCAAACAAATAACAATGATTTTGGTGTAAGGTCTAATGCATGTGGTACTAGGGACAAATCCAATTGTTGGACAATTATCGATGGTGTTGGGGCGATGTTCCATTGTTTAGAATGCCTTAATGGATAGTGTGACAATAACACGTCCTCGTTGTTGAAAATCCTTGCGATTAGGGAGAAAGTGAAACTACACTCAAAATTAATTTCCACTCGTGAAACCCAACTACATGCCAAGTTAATTCACACCCATGATGTCTCAGTGGCAAATTACATTCCATGATGGGTTATAGTTGGGCATTGTACTTGAAATGAAATCACATTCCTTGGGAACTTGTGTCATTCATGAGAGAAACCTTCCTCCTCTATGTTGATCCTTTGTCTTATCCCTTCCAATATTGTGCCGCCATTGATGGGTTCTCTCTTGAACTAATTGTTATTGTGTTGTTGGGTTTGGTGAACTTGGCTTTGGTCCTCGAACCTATGGGTGGAAACTCATTTCCACTCATTTGGGTCTCCTAAAGAGAAATTACCATGGGGCACTTGGTCATTTGATGGATGAAACACAACACAATCCACTTAGTTATCCACCCTAGTCCTTCTAACTATTCTATACCATTCTCTCTTGGAAGTTGTATGCATGGGGTTGGCTTAGCATTTTGTTGGTCCTCTCCCCTTGGCATAGTTTGTTAGAAAGCTTGGATTTTATCATATCTCCAATTGGGGATTTTGCTTCACATCAACATTGTGATGGATGCCACTACATATTTTACATGTGTAGCTAACCCATGCACTAAATCCATCAACATACTAATCCAGACACAAGTTACAATTATAATCCATACACCTAATTTATGCACCTACCCACACACCCAACCCATGCACCTAATGCATGCAAATAGAGCACACAACTAACCACTATTAATGTTGGTGTTGGATTAAGGGTGGATGTATCTATCACATCAACCCAAGAACTTGCACCCCTAATGTACTAATTACTCCTAATTCCAAACATGGCCACTAAGGCACTAACCCAAAACCACTATTCTAAGCCACCCAAATATCCTAATGCACTTAACCCACACAATTGACCAATGTAGCTAATTGATGCACTTAACTCACACAATTGACCAATGTAGCTAATTGATGCACTTAACCCACACACTTAATTTGGCGCCCCATCAATGAACTTCTCCACGATAGAAGGAAAACCCACTTCATTGCATTAACATTCCATGTTGCTAACAAACCCATTTTCCATAATATTATATTTGGGTACTAGTAAAGATTAGAATAATTCAAAAGCATACATAGATGCATTATTAAAATGCAGTGGAAACAATTCAACAAATTCTTAATGATTTTAGGGAAATCATGCCCATGTTCAACATTAAGCACATTCACATACACATAGCTTGCATGATTACAACGTCAGTGTCATGATGGAGAATATAATAAAATTGCAGAATTATTAAAAGAGAGAACAGTTGTTTTCTTAACAAGAGATGATCCAAGAAACTCACTGCATAAAAACAATTCATTGTCCGACCATAGTCATCTAGAGTAGATGCCACCCCTAAGTTGGGTTATGAGACCACCAAGGTGAAGAAACCATCTACATGCTTACATATCATTCAACCCAACCCATTGATCTCACTACTCGATGAATTTGTGCACTATAAAGTAGCACATGCACCTCATCCAATGATCAATCAACCATAAATATCTCTTCCATGCCATACATAACACAAGGGAAAATGTTTCATTTCTCTACTCAACAATCCCTCAAGCATCTACTTCCTTTTCAGTGCCCTCATGTAGGCATAAATAGTCCAATCCATTGATTGCTTTATAGGAAACCTAATGGAGTATTGTCTTAGCTCTTAAATAATTAATAAGCAACTATTTCATGGGCATGGAGTTAAAGGTTTTCTAATTTTCCTTGCCTCTATGCTTGTCTACAACCATCTATCTCTCTTCCAAGGTTTGTTATTCCATCATTGTTGCATTAGTTTTGGTCATTTATAAATTTGGATTATTGAGTAACTAAGGGGAATATAGTGTGGGGGTTATGTGAATAATGGTGAGAATGATCACAAGAAAATTTCCATGAGGTAGGAAAATGCATGAATGACTCACACTTATTGAAAATGTTTAAAATCCCTGTTGATGTGGGGATTTCTTTAATGTTGGAGGATATCAAAGATGTGTCATTGCAACTAAGTGGACATATGTTGGTGAGAATGATGTCATCATCTCATCATATTCACTCACAGATTCTTCAGAGGACAATGTCATTAGCTCATCATTTTTATTATTGTTGTCATCGACCCGGTCTTATTATTGTCATCACAGTTCTGAAAATATCCATAGTTAAAGTGCTCTCATGAGGTAGCCTGCACTCTGAGTAATGAATACCATGTCAGATCAAGATCTACATTCTCTACATTGAATTACATCACCAGGTTTTAATGAATTCTCAGCTCCTTGAAACCAAAATCCATCCTTGATGATAATCTAGATAGCCATAATTTAATTCTTTGGATACCCACTATGATGCTTGAAATAATATCTTGGTAATAAAAGAATTGTAGATATTTTAAAAGCTTCAATCACACCCTTTGTGGTAGACACCATATGGGTTGGGTATGTTATTTACATGTAGCATTTTGGATGTGGTATCAAGCAAATATTTTCCAAGGTGCATTCATGCAACAATCCTTATTCAAATGGATTTAATATTTAGAAGGATCGCATTTAGACTTTCATCAACACTCATCATAGCCCCAACAATATCAAATTTCCCACAGTAATTTGGAGCATAGAATATGGTGACCAGCTGCCTATCTGCATAGCGTTTTGTCATTATTCCTCACTATGATCATGTAGCAATATTGATCAATATATTTTCCTGTTGACAAACTTTGGATCTTGTCATTCTCATCATCATGGGCATTTACTATGTCTTGTTTCATGTTCTTGTATGCCACATACATCTTGATTTTTCCATGATAGGGCTTGTTGTACTGTAGTGACAGAGTGCCTTAATGCACATTGTTATTTTGTCAATGCCAATGAACAGTAGTGTCTCTCATCTATTTTACATCAGTGTCAATGCCATCAATGCCAACATGTATTTCCATATTATCAATATCTCTCTAGACAATTATTCAATGATGGACCTTCAATGATGGACCACCTTTCTTGAGTCCTTTCTTGATACATTCTTACAGAACCCGGCGTGGTACTAATTCAAACCTTGTGATACAACATTTTTGTATAGGTTATGCATCGAAATTTTCCATGGTTAGACTAGATAGTTTCCTAATTCAAACCTTGTGATATAATATTCAACGTTGGCCCCCATATAGTGAGAAATGAATGGGGCCAACGTTGAAATTTCTTCAAATTGTGCATGTATGCGTCGAAATTTGACATGGTTAGACTAGACGCATGGCTTGATGGTATGGGAGGGTTTAAATACTTAGGGATGTATGATGTCCCCACATAATCTTTGAGATCATCCGCATTTGCATCAACGTTCATCATGTTGCACCTCTCATTATCATCATTTGTCATTCCCTTCTATAGAATCGTTGTCGAAACTATCTTGAAATTTGACATGGAACTTCAAATACACCCATCACAAATTTCTTCCACCGACCCCACACAGTGAGCAATTAATGGGGCCAACATTGAAATGTTTTCAATAGGTGCTCGTATGCATCGAAATTTGACATGGTTAAACTAGATAGTTACCTTGAAGGTATGGGAGGGTTTCGATACTTAAGGATGTTTGATGTCACTGCATAATACTTAAGGAGGGTTTGATTATTGAATTACCAAGTCGAGTTGATGCCGCAGAAGCTTCAATTCACCCACCACAAATGTCATCTTGCACCAACCCTGCATAGTGAACAGTGAATGGGACCAACGTTGAAATTTCTTCAAACTGTGCATGTATGCATCAAAATTCGACATGGTTAGACTATACACATACCTTGATAGTATGGGAGGGTTTCAAGACTCAAGGATGTTTGATGTCCCGACCACATAATATTTGAGATCGTCCATGTTTTCAACAACGTTCATAATGGGCGTCTCATTGTTAAATGTCGTTGTTTCCAGCTGTAGAATATTTGTTGGAACTCTCTTGAAATGTCATGAAAATTCCAATTCAACCACCAAAAATGGCATCTTGCACCAACCCCACATAGTGAGCAGTGAATGGGGCCAACGTTTAAATTTCTTCAATATGTGCTTATATGCGTTGAAATTCGACATTGTTAGACTATACACATGGCTTGACGGCATGGGAGGGTTTCAAGACTTAAGGATGTATGATGTACCCACATAATATTTGAGATCGTCCACATTTGCATCAACTTTCATCATGTTGCACCTCTCATTGTCATCATTCGTCATTCCCTTCTATAGAATCGTTGTCGAAACTATCTTGAAATTTGACATGGAACTTCAAATACACCCATCACAAATTTCTTCCACTGACCCCACACAGTGAGTAGTGAATGGGGCCAACGTTGAAATGTTTTCAATCTGTGCTCGTATGCATCGAAATTTGACATGGTTAGACTAGATAGTTGCCTTGAAGGTATGGGAGGGTTTCAATACTTAAGGATGTCATTAAGGGTTTCGATACTTAAGGTATGGGAGGGTCTCATTGTCAAATGTCGTTGTTTCCATATGTAGAATATTTGTTGGAACTCTCTTGAAATGTCATGGAACTTCCAATTCAACCACCAAAAATGTCATGCACCGAACCCGCATAGTGAGCAGTGAATGGGGCCAACGTTGAAATTTCTTCAATATGTGCATGTATGCATCAAATTTTGACATGGTTAGACTATACACATGCCTTGGAGGTATGGGAGGGTTTCAAGACTCAAGGATGTATGATGACATACAAAAACATTTTGAAAAAGCTTCAACGTTGGCCCCATTCACAGGTCATTGTTTCCCATCATGTACTATATCCTTAATACAATGTCTTTTAATAGTTGTTTCCTTTAAAATTTGACCGATAAGAAAATTAAAATGAAACGAGGATGAGATGATATATAGAGTGGGTATGTGAGTAATCTTTGAGTATAAATATGAATGAATGAACTTCTCTTGGTTTTGAGAATAATTTATTCTCTACTAAACAAAGCCAACCACGTGAAGGTGGAAGCTCATATCCCCCCGACCCCACATCGCTCTCAATTCCCCAATACCCAATATATAAAATAGAAAAAAAAAAAAAACGCAACATATTAATCATGCATAGAAACTACCAGAACAAAAATGAAAAAAAACTTAAAGACATGTAATTAACCCAACTAATTAAAAATTATTTAAAGAGAATAATTCATACAAACTAAAATATCTAGTTATGTACCTCATCGACCAATGCAACATTTGTATCATCCTTCTTTTGTATCTTCTTCTTGATCATCCAACTCGATATATGTATCAGCATCTGGTTCAGAAATGCTATTGAAAGGATTGATGATAGCGTCATCATCATCAATGTCATTTTCGACCATATCTTCATCGATATCATCATCAAGAACTAACTCATTGTCTCCTACGACTGGTTCATCTTCTCTGTTTTCTTCATTTGTCGACCCATATTCTTCCTTCTCTAGCTCTACATCATCTTCTTCTTCAATATCATCTTCCTCATCAACAATATACTTTACTGGCCTTCCTCTTGGATCATATCTAACAACAAATGACCAATCCCTCTTACCTGGAACCTTTGAGTAAAAGACTTGTTCGCATCGACTTGGAAAAACATAGCGGTCGTTTGTTTTTTTCAAAAATTGTTGTTTTAATCATCGAAAATCTGTTGGCATGTTGAATAACGGTTATTTCCTCATCATGTTCATGCATTCGTGACCTATACCATTTGACATCGAACAAAACTAATCTGAAGGAATTAAATTCACACTAAATTATATCATTCAAAAACCCATAGTATCTATTTTCAGATTCTCGAGGACGTCTGTCACTCATAGAGGAAACATTAGTGACCTTGAATACTGCAGTTATCCCACTATCAAAGGTTTTTATGGTTTCATCCAATAGTTTGATGTGAAATTTCGACCATTGCACCACATAGCCTTGTGGTGTTTCAACTGCAATATGCCAGACATGTAAAAGATGCATTGTCAATTAATAATAAACAAATTTATATAACTTGGAAAGTATAATATGAAAAAAACATAGCTAGTACAATCACATTAATATAATATAAAATCACTAAATAAAATGGGTGAATTTGCTTGCCTTTCCATCTTTCAAACAATATGATAAATCTATTTCCCTCTGTGTAACATCAAAATCTCCATTACGACGAGCTTCTCTAACCAATTCAGACAGTTCTTTCCATGATAACCTACTGTCATGACATTATTTACATCTATCAATCCATACCTTCATCCAGCCAGATTGTTTACAATGTATAAATGTAGTGCATCCCAATCTTGAGCAACTCACCAATCAAAAAATCACAATTCACCCATATTAAATATTAGTTATAACCACGATAAATATTAATAAATGATGAAAGAATATATATTAAATGAGTATGATCATATACACAAAAAAACGAGAAAATTATATATATTAAAAATATCCACAATTTAATTACCTCTCACTTTCTTCATTGTACCTTTCCCCAACAATTGCTCCCTTTCAAATTTTTTGATGGAGTTCACATCCCAAATGCAATCCACTGCATTCATAGCTTGCACTACTAATTTAGGAAGATATTGACTAATATACACCATGGATTCATATACCATATATATGTCCACCATAGAACCCTCAAGACGTGCTCTTTGTCTAACCAAAGCCTTCAATGATTTCAAGTGCCTCTCTACCATCCACATTGACCTTGTGTGTACAGGTCCAAAAATTTAAATCTCCTCAACTTGGTGTATCAGGTAGTGTTCTTGTGCATTGAAAAATGTTGGAAGTAGATAATTCTGCATTAAACACATTAGTCGAGGAATTTCTCTCTTCCAATACTTTATATCATTTTCATGGATTTCTTTCAATGACAACCATCTACAGATCATGACGCAAGAAAATAACATGTTTCAACAAAACATATAAATACATACTACATTACAATTAAAACACATGTCATCAAGTACAAAAAAAAATTGAATTTTGTTTTTTTCATATATATTACAGCTACTTACCTCATGTATTTTCCAAGATCATATATAACTTGTTTGACGTTGTTGTCAAAGTCGTTTGGGAGAGATAGAGGTAGAACATACTGTAACAATAAAAACGAATCGTTACTTCTTCAAAACTTAAAAAAAAAAAAAATCAAAAACATTGTATACGACCAATATATAAATATGAATACTAAAATGATTAATTACCTTAATGAAGGTATGTCAATCATGTGTTTTTACCCCACCAAATTCACCTTTGTTCGTTAATATATTCTTTATGTTTGAACAAAAACATGTGGGAAATTTAATTTTTTGAATGACCTCTTTTACACCATTGCTTTGTTGCTCTGTTAATAACCATGAAAGGTTATTTTGGTCTCCATCTCTATTTATCGGATCACACTTTGCATTGCATGATTGGCTTCCAGAATGTCATTACAAATTTTGACAATTTTTTCTTTATCCCTCCTGCCATCTATGATTTGCCATAATGTTTCTATCACATTCTTCCCGATATGCATTGTATCAAATAAATGAACTATTTTTAGGTCCTTATAGGAAGGCAACCTCATGAATTGAGTGGGATAACATTTCATTCCTCGTGGAATCCCATTATTACTACCTTCATGACAACAACATTGATGAAGCATAAAAAAAATAAAAAAACTATTTATCAAATGCGGTAAAATAAAATGAATAATTAAAATAAAATTTCAAAACATGATTCCATTTACGATACATAAAAAAAATGCGTACCTCGATGATTAATTCTGTCATATGCCAACTTCCATAGGTGAGGTGTCGTTCTTTGTGGTTTTAGTCCAGTTTCTTGTTTCCCATTGAAAAGATATTTTTCAGTAGTATGATACTTATGGTTCTTAGAGAGGAAATGTCTATACTCATCAAACACCTCCTTTCCTAAACTTTTTGACCGGCGATATTTCATCTTAGGACCACAAACTGGACATGCAAATTTACCCTTTGTTTGAAGACCTGCAACGGATGGATTAATGTGAATTATTAATATATATACTAAATGAATATTTAAACAACATGCATGATATAATCAACTAATTATATACTATTCAAGCGTGCAATATGGAACGTTACATACCATAAAAATGTGTTAGTCCTGGGGAATCATGAATTGTCCATAAAAGTATTTCACGACATTGAAATCTCGTTTGCCCAATTGGTTTACAGATGTCATACATAGTGATGCCCTCCCATAAATTTAATAGCTCGTCGATAAGAGGCTCAATGTACACATTCATATATTTAACTTGATACTTACCTAATTGTTTGAAATTACACGAAATTACTACCATGGTATGTATATATACGTAAATAAATAAATAAAATATATTATGCAAAAAAGGAGAAAAATGAAAAATTTTAAATCAAAAAATTAATGTAAACAAACACCTGGAATAATAATTGTCAACATTATGTGCTCCCTCTTTATTGACATCCAAGGAGGAATGTTATTGTTGATAAAAAAAAATAGACTACACTGAGTAAACAGACCAAAGCTCTCCAAATGGATTAACATCATCAGTTACCAACGAAAGCCTAACATTACGAGGTTCATCTGTAAATTCTGGCCATTTTGTAGCAATTTCCTTAAATGCATAACTATCTGTAGGCATTCGAATAACACCATCTTCAATTCTCTTTCATGCATGGTAATCCATAAACTGTGTTATGTTTTGGCACCTGAACAGTCACTGCAATCGTGGAATTATGGGAATATGTTGGAGAATCTTTCAAGCGACCATTTTTGTTACTTGATCGGTTCGATATCTACTGATACCACATACCAGACATTATGTTTTCGACGCATGTTGTCCATAATATATAATATTATCATGAGAACATGCATCTATACTTTTATACTCCATTCCAATGTCTTTCATAAGGGCATGTAAATATCGATAGGTGTGAGGTAAAATATTTGACGAGGGTAACATAAATTCACCTAACAATCTAAGACATAAAAAATAAATAGTTAATGTAAAGAATAGTAATTCTAAAATTGCATTTTTATTTTACACATTAATTAACATATTTTATACCTTAAAATTCAACCTTTATGTAGATGTGAAGAAACATATTATATACCTTAGTATCTGTGTCGTACAAGTGTTAGAAAAATGATTCATAACTTTCAAGTTCACCGGCAGCAATGTAGTGGAGAGAAGATTTTCTCTTGACCCTTTATAAAGTCGTTTATTTTCCTTTTCAATCAAAGGTTCATCATAAATACCATCACTATTGTCTCCATGATCCTCATTTGGATGACCGAATAAGTATTGAAACATTTGATTTGTCTCATCATCTTGAACTATGTTATTATTGTCATCTACTTCCATGGCATCACTAACTTGATCTTCATTATTTGCTTCAAGTTCTTCATCTTGTACTACAACATCATTTATGCTACTACTTGGTTCTTTGTGCATAAAGTTAGGGGGGAAATACAACTTTATAATTACAAACAATCATGAAAAATTAGTGCATGTA
>ML800201.1:137743-153216 GCA_009831015.1 Picea engelmannii | reverse complement strand
AGTGTTAGAAAAATGATTCATAACTTTCAAGTTCACCAGCAGCAATGTAGTGGAGAGAAGATTTTCTCTTGACCCTTTATAAAGTCGTTTATTTTCCTTTTCAATCAGAGGTTCATCATAAATACCATCACTATTGTCTCCATTATCCTCAGATGGATGACCGAATAAGTCTTGAAACATTTGATTTGTCTCATCATCTTGAACTATGTTATTATTGTCATCTACTTCCATGGCATCGTTAACTTGATCTTCATTATTTGCTTCAAGTTCTTCATCTTGTACTACAACATTATTTATGCTACTACTTGGTTCTTTGTGCATAAAGTTAGGGGGAAAATACAACTTTATAATTACAAACAATCATGAAAAATTAGTGCATGTATAAAACAATATAAAAGTTTGAGAATACAATGAATATTAAAACAGATAATGAATGTATATACCATGGGACAATATTCATTTGATCCCCTGTCCATGTGCCCATATTTCCTACAATGTTTTTTAGTTGTTTCTATTAAAACTCTTTCGGGACGTCTAGTACAACAATTTTTGCAAGGGCAATAACATTTATCGTCACCCTTTTCACCCTCTTTAATTATTTTCCCAGCTCTAATGTTTTCTGACATTCTTCCCGACAGACATATACTGGAAAAAAAAATACATGTTTTTTGTTCGTCGAGAAGTCCCACAAACCCTTTTTGAAGTGTCGTTATTATAGAAAACTTATCACACATCCGTAAAATGAAACATATTTATAGATTTTATAACATCGCAATTCTGACCATTGACCAAATCAAATTTGACTTGGTCAAATACTAGGTGACCGTTGGAGGGGGGGAAACTAGTTTCCACAACGTCGCAACTGCGACGACTATTTTACAAACGTGGCAAGAGAGATGACTATGTTACAAACATGGAAAGAGGGGTGACTATTTTACAACATGGCAAGAGTGACGACATCCCAATGGCGTCTCAATAGCGACGTCAACGTGGCAATAGCGACATTTGTTTGTATGACCTCGCACGTGTGATGTTATCGGGCAATATGGAAAAAAAAATTAAAATTTCCTCTATTTTTCGACAGTATGGCCAATTTTGTCCATAACGTCGTAAATAGAATGTCGAAAATTTTACAATATGTACTAGTGCCAAATTTCAGGCTAGGTTGGATCGAATCTATGGCCCAAGGAATGATATCTCATTTTCTGAGAATATGCATCAGGTTGATGGGTTGATTGAAACTATAGGTTCGGATCACCTACCCATTATGACTTATATTTTGGTAAGGCATTGGGTGGACTCCAAACATTCATCTCTATTCAAACTTAATGTTTCCCATACAGTGTCTTCATATTTCTAGGCTTTACTGCATAGTGTTTGGAACCTTGTTCCTCATCCTAAGGGGGATAAAGGTTGGATATTATGGACATAACCATTCACCGTACTATGAATTCTATGAGGGGATGGGGTCACATGATTGCATGAAATAATAGAAGAAAACTTAGAGAGGCACAACAATAGTTATAGGAGGTGCATATTCTCTTGTAGGAGGACCTGCATAACATCACCGTCCAGGAGGATGTAGCTTGGATTGAGATGGTGTAGAACTTAAAAACATGGAATTAACCCACATAATTAAAAATTATTTAAAGAGAATAATTCCTACAAATTAAAATATCTAGTTATGTACCGCATCGACCAATGCAACATTTGTATCATCCTTCTTTTGTATCTTCTTCTTGATCATCCAACTCGATATATGTATCAGCATCTGGTTCATAAACGCTATTGAAAGGATTGATGATAGCATCATCATCATCAATGTCATTTTCGAGCATATCTTCATCGATATCATCATCAAGAACTAGCGCATTGTTTCCTACCACTGGTTCATCTTCTCTGTCTTCTTCATCTGTCAACCCATATTCTTCCTTCTCTAGCTCTACATTGTCTTCTTCTTCAATATCATCTTCCTCATCCACAATATACTTTATTGGCCTTCCTCTTGGATCATATCTACCAACAAATGACCAATCCCTCTTACCTAAAACCTTTGAGTAAAAGACTTGTTCACATCGACTTGGAAAAACATAGTGGTCATTTGTTTTTTTCAAAAACTGTTGTTTCAATCATCGGAAATCTGTTGGCATGTTGAATAACGGTTCTTTCCTCATCATGTTCATGCATTCATAACCTATACCATTTGACATCGAACAAAACTAATTTGAAGGAATTAAATTCACACTAAATTATATCATTCAAAAACCCATAGTATCTATTTTCAGATTCTCGAGGACGTTTGTCACTCATAGAGGAAACATTAGTGACCTGGAATACTGTAGTTATCCCACTATCAGATGTTTTTCTGGTTTCATCCAACAGTTTGATGTGAAATTTACGACCACTGCACCACATAGCCTTGTGGTGTTTCAACTGCAATATGCCAGACATGTAAAAGATACATTGTCAATTAATAATAAACAAATTTATATAACTTGGAAAGTATAATATGAAAAAAACACAGCTAGTAGAATCACATTAATATAATATAAAATCACTAAATAAAATGGGTGAATTTGCTTGCCTTTCCATCTTTCAAACAATATGCTAAATCTATTTCCCTCTGTGTAACATCAAAATCTCCATTACGACGAGCTTCTCTAACCAATTCAGACAGTTCTTTCCATGATAACCTACTATCGTGATATTCTTTACATCTATCAATCCATACCTTCATCCAGCCAGATTGTTTACAATGTATAAATGTAGTGCATCCCAATCTTGAGCAACTCACCAATCAAAAAATCACAATTCACCCATATTAAATATTAGTTATAACCATGATAAATATTAATAAATGATGAAAGAATATATATTAAATGAATATGATCATATACACAAAAAAACGAGAAAATTATATTTATTAAAAATATCCACAATTTAATTACCTCTCACTTTCTTCATTGTACCTTTCCCCAACAATTGCTCCCTTTCAAATTTTTTGATGGAGTTCACATCCCAAATATGGACTAATATACACCATGGATTCATATGCCATATATCTGTCCACCATAGAACCCTCAGGACGTGCTCTTTGTCTAACTAAAGCCTTCAATGATTTCAAGTGCCTCTCTACCATCCACATTGACCTTATGTGTACAAGTCCACACATTTCAATCTCCTCAACTTGGTGTATGAGGTAGTGTTCTTGTGCATTGAAAAATGTTGGAGGCAGATAATTCTGCATTTCACACATTAGTTGAGGAATTTCTCTCTTCCAATACTTTATATCATTTTCATGGATTTCTTTCAATGAAAACCATCTACAGATCATGACACAAGAAAATAACATGTTTCAACAAAACATATAAATACATATTTCATTACAATTAAAACACATGTCATCAAGTACAACAAAAAATTGAATTTTTTTTTTCATATATATTGCAGCTACTTACCTCATGTATTTCCCAAGATCATATATAACTTGTTTGACGTTGTTGTCAAAGTCGGTTGGGAGAGATAGAGGTAGAACATACTGTAAAATAAAAACGAATCGTTACTTGTTCAAAACTAGAAAAAAAAATCAAAAAAATTGTATACGACCAATATATAAATATGAATACTAAAATGATTAATTACCTTAATGAAGGTATGTCAATCATGTGTTTTTACCCCACCAAATTCACCTTTCTTCGCTAAGATATTCCTTATGTTTCAAGAAAAACATGTGGGAAATTTAATTTTTGAATGACCTCTTTTACACCATTGCTTTGTTGCTCTGTTAATAACCATGGAAGGTTATTTTGGTCTCCATCGCTATTTATCGGATCACACTTTGCATTGCATGATTGGCTTCCAAAATGTCATTACAAATTTTGACAATTTTTTCTTTATCCCTCCTGCCATCTATGATTTGCCATAATGTTTTTGTCACATTCTTCCCGATATGCATTGTAACAAATAAATGAACTATTTTTATATCCTTATAGTAAGGCAACCTCATGAATTGAGTGGGATAACATTTCATTCCTCGTGGAATCCCATTATTACTACCTTCATGACAACAACATTGATGAAGCATAAAAATAAATAAAAAAACTATTTATCAAATGCGGTAAAATAAAATGAATAATTAAAATAAAATTTCAAAACATGATTCCATTTACGATACATAAACAAAATGCGTACCTCGATGATTAATTCTTTCATATGCCAGCTTCCATAGGCGAGGTGTCGTTCTTTGTGGTTTTAGTCCAGTTTCTTGTTTCCCATTGAAAAGATCTTTTTCACTAGTATGATACTTATGGTCCTTAGAGAGGAAGTGTCTATACTCATCAAACACCTCCTTTCCTAAACTTTTTGATCGACGAGATTTCATCTTAGGACGACAAACTGGACATGCAAATTTACCCTTTGTTTGAAGACCTACAACGGATGGATTAATGTGAATTATTAATATATATACTAAATGATTATTTAAACAACATGCATGATATAATCAATTAATTATATACTATTCAAGCGTGCAATATGGAACGTTACATACCATAAAAATGGGTTTGTCCTGGGGAATCATGAATTGTCCATAAAAGTATTTCACGACATTGAAATCTCTTCTGCCCAATTGGTTTAATGATGTCATACATAGTGATGCCCTCCCGTAAATTTAATAGCTCGACGATAAGAGGCTCGATGTACACATTCATATATTTAACTTGATACTTACCTAATTGTTTGAAATTACACGAAATTACTACCATGGTATGTATATATACGTAAATAAATAAATAAAATATATTATGCGAAAAAAAAGAGAAAAATGAAAAATTTTAAATCGAAAAATTAATGTAAACAAACACCTGGAATAATAATTGTCAACATTATGTGCTCCCTCTTTATTGACATCCAAGGAGGAATGTTATTGTTGATAACAAAAATAGGCCACACTGAGTAAATAGACCGGAGCTCTCCAAATGGATTAACATCGTCAGTTACCAACGAAAGCCTAACATTACGAGGTTCATCTGTAAATTATGGCTATTTTGTAGCAATTTCCTTAAATGCATAACTATCTGCAGGCATTCGAATAACGCCATCTTCAATTCGCTTTCATGCATGGTAATCCATAAACTGTGTTATGGTTTGGCACCTGAACAGTCACTGCAATCGTGGAATTATGGGAATATGTTGGAGAATCTTTCAAGGGACCATTTTTGTTACTTGATCGGTTCGATATCTACTGATACCACATGCCGGACATTCTGTTTTCGACGCATGTTGTCCATAATATATAATATTATCATGAGAACATGCATCTATACTTTTATACTCCATTCCAATGTCTTTCATAAGGGCATGTAAATCTCGATATGTGTGAGGTAAAATATTTGACGAGGGTAACATAAATTCACCTAACAATCTAAAACATAAAAAATAAATAGTTAATGTAAAGAATAGTAATTCTAAATATTGCATTTTTATTTTACACATTAATTAACATATTTTATACCTTAAAAGTCAACCTTTATGTAGATGTGAAGAAACATATTACATACCTTAGTATATGTGTTGTACAAGTGTTAGAAAAATGATTCATAACTTTCAAGTTCACCAGCAGCAATGTAGTGGAGAGAAGATTTTCTCTTGACCCTTTATAAAGTCATTTATTTTCCTTTTCAATCAGAGGTTCATCATAAATACCATCACTATTGTCTCCATGATCCTCATCTGGATGACCGAATAAGTCTTGAAACATTTGATTTGTCCCATCATCTTGAACTATGTTATTATTGTCATCTACTTCCATGGAATCATTAACTTGATCTTCATTATTTGCTTCAAGTTCTTCATCTTGTACTACAACATCATTTATGCTACTACTTGGTTCTTTGTGCATAAAGTTAGGGGGGGAATACAACTTTATAATTACAAACAATCATGAAAAATTAGTGCATGTATAAAACAATATAAAAGTTTGAGAATACAATAAATATTAAAACAGATAATGAATGTATATACCATGGGACAACATTCATTTGATCCCCTGTCCATGTGCCCATATTTTCTACAATGTTTTTTAGTTGTTGCTATTAAAACTCTTTCGGGACGTCTAGTACAAAAAAATTTGCAAGGGCAATAACATTTATCGTCACCCTTTTCACCCTCTTTAATTATTTTCCCAGCTCTAATTTTTTTTTACATTCTTCCCAACAGACATATACTGAAGAAAAAAAATACATGTTTTTTGTTCACCGAGAAGACCCACAAACCCTTTTTGAAGTGTCGTGATTATAGAAAACTTATCACACATCCGTAAAATGAAACATATTTATAGATTTTATAACATCTCAATTCCGACCATTGACCAAATCAAATGTGACTTGGTCAAATACTAGGTGACCGTTGGAGGGGGAGAAACTAGTTTCCACAACGTCTCAACTGCGACGACTATTTTACAAACGTGGCAAGAGAGACGACTATGTTACAAACATGGAAAGAGGGGTGACTATGTTACAATGTGGCAAAAGTGACGACATCCCAATGGTGTCTCAATAGCAACGTCAACGTGACAATAGCGACATTTGTTTATATGACCTCCCACGTGTAAAGTTATCGGGCAATATGGAAAAAAAAAAAAAAAATCCTCTATTTTTCGACAGTATGGCCAATTTTGTCCATAACGTCGCAAATAGAACGTCGAAATTTTTACAATATGTACTAGTGCCAAAGTTCAGGCTAGATTGGATCGAATCTATGGCCCAAGGAATGATATCTTATTTTCTGAGAATATGCATCAGGTTGATGTGTTGATTGCAACTATAGGTTTGGATCACCTACCCATTATGACTTATATTTCGGTAAGGTATGGGGTGGACTCCAAACCTTCATCTCTATTCAAACTTAATGTTTCCCATACAGAGTCTTCATATTTCTAGGCTTTGATGCATAGTGTTTGGAACCTTGTTCCTCATCCTAAGGGGGATAAAGGTTGGATATTATGGACATAACCATTCACCGTACTATGAATTCTATGAGGGGATGGGGTCACATGATTGCACGAAATAATAGAAGAAAACTTAGAGAGGCACAACAATAGTTATAGGAGGTGCATATTCTCTTGTAGGAGGACCTGCATAACATCACCCTCCAAGAGGATGTAGCTTGGATTGAGATGGTGTAGAACTTAAAAACATGTAATTAACCCACATAATTAAAAATTATTTAAAGAGAATAATTCATACAAATTAAAATATCTAGTTGCATACCTCATCGACCAATGCAACATTTGTATCATCCTTCTTTTGTATCTTATTCTTGATAATCCAACTCGACATATGTATCAGCATCTGGTTTAGAAACACTATTGAAAGGATTGATGATAGCATCATCATCATCAATGTCATTTTCAAGCATATCTTCATTGATATCATCATCAAGAACTAGCGCATTGTCTCCTACCACTGGTTCATCTTCTCTGTATTCTTCATCGGTCGACCCATATTCTTCCTTCTCTAGCTCTACATCATCTTCTTCTTCAATATCATCTTCCTCATCCACAATATACTTTACTGGCCTTCCTCTTGGATCATATCTAACAACAAATGACCAATCCCTCTTACTTGGAACCTTTGAGTAAAAGACTTGTTCACATCGACTTGGAAAAACATAGCGGTCCTTTGTTTTTTTCAAAAACTGTTTTTTAATCATCGGAAATCTGTTGGCATGTTGAATAATGGTTCTTTCCACATCATGTTCCTGCATTCGTAACCTATACCATTTGACATCGAACAAAACTGATTTGAAGGAATTAAATTCACACTAAATTATATCATTCAAAAACCCATAGTATCTATTTTCAGATTCTCGAGGACGTCTGTCACTCATAGAGGAAACATTAGTGACCTGGAATACTGCAGTTATCCCACTATCAGAGGTTTTTCTGGTTTCATCCAACATTTTGATGTGAAATTTACGACCATTGCACCACATAGCCTTATGGTGTTTCAACTGCAATATGCCAGACATGTAAAAGATGCATTGTCAATTAATAATAAACAAATTTATATAACTTGGAAAGTATAATATGAAAAAAACACAACTAGTAGAATCACATTAATATAATATAAAATCACTAAATAAAATGGGTGAATTTGCTTGCCTTTCCATCTTTCAAACAATATGCTAAATCTATTTCCCTCTGCGTAACATCAAAATCTCCATTACGACGAGCTTCTCTAACCAATTCAGACAGTTCTTTCCATGATAACCTATTGTCATGACGTTCTTTACATCTATCAATCCATACCTTCATCCAGCCAAATTGTTTACAATGTATAAATGTAGTGCATCCCAATCTTGAGAAACTCACCAATCAAAAAATCACAATTCACCCATATTAAATATTATTTATAACCATGATAAATATTAATAAATGATGAAAGAATATATATTAAATGAGTATGATCATATACACAAAAAAAACGAGAAAAATATATTTATTAAAAATATCCACAATTTAATTACCTCTCACTTTCTTCATTGTACCTTTCCCCAACAATTGCTCCCTTTCAAATTTTTTGATGGAGTTCACATCCCAAATGCTATCCACTGCATTCATAGCTTGTGCTACTAATTTGGGAAGATATTGACTAATATACACCATGGATTCATATACCATATATCCGTCCACCATAGAACCCTCAGGACGTTCTCTTTGTCTTACCAAAGCCTTCAATGATTTCAAGTGCCTCTCTACCATCCACATTGACCTTGTGTGTATAGGTCCACACATTTTAATCTCCTCAACTTGGTGTATGAGGTAGTGTTCGTGTGCATTAAAAAATGTTGGAGGTAGATAATTCCGCATTTCACACATTAGTCGAGGAATTTATCTCTTCCAATACTTTATATCATTTTCATGGATTTCTTTCAATGACAACCATCTACAGATCATGATGCAAGAAAATAACATGTTTCAACAAAACATATAAATACATATTACATTACAATTAAAACACATGTCATCAAGTACAACAAAAAATTGAATTTTTTTTTTCATATATATTGGAGCTACTTACCTCATGTATTTCCCAAGATCAAATATAACTTGTTTGATGTTGTTGTCAAATCGGTTTGGGAGAGATAGAGGTAGAACATACTGTAACAATAAAAATGAATCGTTACTCGTTCAAAACTAGAAAAATCAAAAAATCAAAATCAAAAAAATTGTATACGACCAATATATAAATATGAATACTAAAATGATTAATTACCTTAATGAAGGTATGTCAATCATGTGTTTTTACCCCACCAAATTCACCTTTCTTCGTTAAGATATTCTTTATGTTTGAACAAAAACATGTGGGAAATTTAATTTTTTGAATGACCTCTTTTACACCATTGCTTTGTTGCTCTGTTAATAACCATGGAAGGTTATTTTGGACTCCATCGTTATTTGATCGGATCACACTTTGCATTGCATGATTGGATTCCCGAATGTCATTACAAATTTTGACAATTTTTTCTTTATCCCTCCTGCCATCTATGATTTGCCATAATGTTTCTGTCACATTCTTCCCAATATGCATTGTATCAAATAAATGAACTATTTTTAGGTCCTTATAGTAAGGCAACCTCATGAATTGAGTGGGATAACATTTCATTCCTCGTTTACAGATGTCATACATATTGATGCCCTCCCATAAATTTAATAGCTCGTCGATAAGAGGCTCCATGTACACATTCATATATTTAACTTGATACTTACCTAATTGTTTGAAATTACACAAAATTACTACAATGGTATGTATATATACGTAAATAAATAAATAAAATATATTATGCAAAAAAAAGAGAAAAATGAAAAATTTAAAATCGAAAAATTAATGTAAGCAAACACCTGAAATAATAATTGTCAACATTATGTGCTCCCTCCTTATTGACATCCAAGGAGGAATGTTATTGTTGATAACAAAAATAGGCCACACTGAGCAAACGAACCAGAGCTCTCCAAATGGATTAACATCGTTAGTTACCAACGAAAGCCTAACATTAGGAGGTTCATCTATAAATTCTGGCCATTTTGTAGCAATTTCCTTAAATGCATAACTATCTGCAGGCATAACTATCTTCAATTCTCTTTCATGCATGGTAATCCATAAACTTTGTTATGTTTTGGCATATGAATAGTCACTGCAATCGTGGAATTATGGGAATATGTTGGAGAATATTTCAAGGGACCATTTTTGTTACTTGATCGGTTCGATATCTACTGATACCACACACCGGACATTCTATTTTCGACGCATGTTGTCCATAATATATAATATTATCATGAGAACATGCATATATACTTTTATACTCCATTCCAATGTCTTTCATAAGGGCATGTAAATCTCAATATGTGTGAGGTAAAATATTTGACGAGGGTAACATAAATTCACCTAACAATCTAAAACATAAAAAACAAATAGTTAATGTAAAGAATAGTAATTCTAAATATTGCATTTTTATTTTACACATTAATTAACATATTTTATACCTTAAAAGTCAACCTTTATGTAGATGTGAAGAAACATATTACATACCTTAGTATATGTGTCGTACAAGTGTTAGAAAAATGATTCATAACTTTCAAGTCCACTAGAAGCAATGTAGTGGAGAGAAGATTTTCTCTTGACCAATTATAAAGTCGTTTATTTTCATTTTCAATCAGAGGTTCATTATAAATACCATCACTATTGTCTCCATGATCCTCATCTGGATGACCGAATAAGTCTTGAAACATTTGATTTGTCTCATCATCTTGAACTATGTTATTATTTTCATCTACTTCCATGGCATCATTAACTTGATCTTCATTATTTGCTTCAAGTTCTTCATCTTGTACTACAACATCATTTATGCTACTACTTGGTTCTTTGTGCATAAAGTTAGGGGGGAAATACAACTTTATAATTACAAACAATCATGAAAAATTAGTGCATGTATAAAACAATATAAAAGTTTGAGAATACAATAAATATTAAAACAGATAATGAATGTATATACCATGGGACAATATTCATTTGATCCCCTGTCCATGTACCCATATTTTCTACAATGTTTTTTAGTTGTTGCTATTAAAACTCTTTCGGGACGTCTAGTACAACAATTTTTGCAAGGGCAATAACATTTATCGTCACCCTTTTCACCCTCTTTAATTATTTTCCCAGCTCTAATGTTTTCTGACATTCTTCTCGACAGACATATACTAAAGAAAAAAAATACATTTTTTTTGTTCGCCGAGAAGACCCACAAACCCTTTTTGAAGTGTCGTTATTATAGAAAATTTATCACACATCCGTAAAATGAAACATATTTATAGATTTTATAACATCGCAATTTCGACCATTGACCAAATAAAATTTGACTTGGTCAAATACTAGGTGACCGTTGGAGGGGGGGAAACTAGTTTCCACAACGTCGCAACTGCGACGACTATTTTACAAACGTGGCAAGAGAGACGACTATGTTACAAACATTGAAAGAGGGGCAACTATATTACAAAATGGCAAGAGTGACGACATCTCAATGGCGTATCAATAGTGACGTCAACGTGGCAATAGAGACATTTGTTTGTATAACCTCGCACGTGTGACGTTATCGGGCAATATGGAAAAAAAAATTAAAATTTCGTCTATTTTTCGATAGTATGGCCAATTTTGTCCATAACATTGCAAATAGAACGACGAAATTTTTACAATATGTACTAGTACCAAAGTTCAGGCTAGGTTGGATCGAATCTATGGCCCAAGGAATGATATCTTATTTTCTGAGAATATGCATCAGGTTGATGGGTTGATTGCAACTATAGGTTCGGATCACCTACCCATTATGACTTATATTTCGGTAAGGCATGGGGTGGACTCCAAACCTTCATCTCTATTCAAATTTAATGTTTCCCATACAGAGTCTTCATATTTCTAGGCTTTGGTGCATAGTTTTTGGAACCTTGTTCCTCATCCTAAGGGGGGTAAAGGTTGGATATTGTGGACATAACCATTCACCATACTATGAATTCTATGAGGGGATGGGGTCACATGATTGCATGAAATAATAGAAGAAAAATTAGAGAGGCACAACAATAGTTATAGGAGGTGCATATTCTCTTGTAGGAGGACCTACATAACATCACCCTCCAAGAGGATGTAGCTTGGATTGAGATGGTATAGAACTTAAAAACATGTAATTAACCCACATAATTAAAAATTATTTAAAGAGAATAATTCATACAAATTAAAATATCTAGTTACGTACCTCATCGACCGATGCAACATTTGTATCATCCTTCTTTTGTATCTTCTTCTTGATCATCCAACTCGATATATGTATCAGCATCTGGTTTAGAAATGATATTGAAAGGATTGATGATAACATCATCATCATCAATGTCATTTTCGAGCATATCTTCATCGATATCATCATCAAGAACTAGCGCATTGTCCCCTACCACTGGTTCATCTTCTCCGTCTTCTTCATCTGGCTACCCATATTCTTCCTTCTCTAGCTTTACATCGTCTTCTTCTTCAATATCATCTTCCTCATCAACAATATACTTTACTGGCCTTCCTCTTGGAACATATCTAACAACAAATGACCAATCCCTCTTACCTGGAACCTTTGAGTAAAAGACTTGTTCACATCGACTTGGAAAAACATAGCGGTCGTTTGTTTTTTTCAAAAAATGTTATTTTAATCATCGGAAATCTTTTGGCATGTTGAATAACGGTTCTTTCCTCATCATGTTCATGCATTCGTAACCTATACCATTTGACATCGAACAAAACTAATTTGAAGGAATTAAATTCACACTAAATTATATCATTCAAAAACCCATAGTATCTATTTTCAGATTCTCGAGGACGTCTGTCACTCATAGAGGAAACATTAGTGACCTGGAATACTGCAGTTATCCCACTATCAGAGGTTTTTCTGGTTTCATCCAACATTTTGATGTGAAATTTACGACCATTGCACCACATAGCCTTGTGGTGTTTCAATTGCAATATGCCAGACATGTAAAAGATGCATTGTCAATTAATAATAAACAAATTTATATAACTTGGAAAGTATAATATGAAAAAAACACAGCTAGTACAATCACATAAGATAATATAAAATCACTAAATAAAATGGGTGAATTTGCTTGCCTTTCCATCTTTCAAACAATATGCTAAATCTATTTCCCTCTGCGTAACATCAAAATCTCCATTACGACGAGCTTCTCTAACCAATTCAGACCGTTCTTTCCATGATAACCTATTGTCATGACGTTCTTTACATCTATCAATCCATACCTTCATCCAGCCAGATTGTTTACAATGTATAAATGTAGTGCATCCCAATCTTGAGAAACTCACCAATCAAAAAATCACAATTCACCCATATTAAATATTAGTTATAACCATGATAAATATTAATAAATGATGAAAGAATATATATTAAATGAGTATGATCATATACACAAAAAAACGAGAAAATTATATTTATTAAAAGCATCCACAATTTAATTACCTCTCACTTTCTTCATTGTACATTTCCCCAACAATTGCTCCCTTTCAAATTTTTTGATGGAGTTCACATCCCAAATGCTATCCACTGCATTCATAGCTTGCACTACTAATTTAGGAAGATATTGACTAATATACACCATGGATTCATATACCATATATTCATCCACCATAGAACCCTCAGGACGTGCTCTTTGTCTAACCAAAGCCTTCAATGATTTCAAGTGCCTCTCTACCATCCACATTGACCTTGTGTGTACAGGTCCACACATTTCAATCTCCTCAACTTGGTGGATGAGGTAGTGTTCTTGTGCATTGAAAAATGTTGGAGGTAGATAATTCCGCATTTCACACATTAGTCGAGGAATTTCTCTCTTCCAATACTTTATATCATTTTCATGGATTTATTTCAATGACAACCATCTACAGATCATGACGCAAGAAAATAACATTTTTCAACAAAACATATAAATACATATTACATTACAATTAAAACACATGTCATCAAGTACAACAAAAAATTGAATTTTTTATTTTTCATATATATTGGAGCTACTTACCTCATGTATTTCCCAAGATCAAATATAACTTGTTTGACGTTGTTTTCAAAGTGGTTTATGAGAGATAGAGGTAGAACATACTGTAACAATAAAAACGAATCGTTACTTGTTCAAAACTAGAAAAATAAATAAAAATAAAAATAAATAAAAATAAATAAATAAATAAATAAAATCAAATAAAATTGTATACGACCAATATATAAATATGAATACTAAAATGATTAATTACCTTAATGAAGGTATGTAAATCATGTGTTTTTACCCCACCAAATTCACCCTTCTTCGTTAAGATATTCTTTATGTTTGAACAAAAACATGTGGGAAATTTAATTTTTTGAATGACCTCTTTTACACCATTGCTTTGTTGCTCTGTTAATAACCATGGAAGGTTATTTTGGTCTCCATCGCTATTTATCGGATCACACTTTGCATTGCATGATTGGCTTCCAGAATGTCATTACAAATTTTGACAATTTTTTCTTTATCCCTCCTGCCATCTATGATTTGCCATAATGTTTCTGTCACATTCTTCCCGATATGCATTGTATCAAATAAATGAACTATTTTTAGGTCCTTATAGTAAGGAAACCTCATGAATTGAGTGGGATAACATTTCATTCCTCGTGGAATCCCATTATTACTACCTTCATGACAACAACATTGATGAAGCATAAAAAAAATCAAAAAACTATTTATCAAATGCAGTGAAATAAAATGAATAATTAAAATAAAATTTCAAAACATGATTCCATTTACGATACATAAACAAAATGTGTACCTCGATGATTAATTCTGTCATATGCTAACATCCATAGGCGAGGTGTCGTTCTTTGTGGTTTTAGTCCAGTTTCTTGTTTCCCATTGAAAAGATCTTTTTCAGTGGTATGATACTTATGGTTCTTAGAGAGGAAGTGTCTATACTCATCAAACACCTCCTTTCCTAAAAATTTTGACCGACGAGATTTCATGTTAGGACCACAAACTTGACATGCAAATTTACCCTTTGTTTGAAGACCTGCAACGGATGGATTAATGTGAATTATTAATATATATACTAAATGATTATTTAAACAACATGCATGATATAATCAATTAATTATATACTATTCAAGCGTGCAATATGGAACGTTACATACCATAAAAATGTGTTAGTCCTGGGGAATCATGAATTGTCGATAAAAGTATTTCACGACATTGAAATCGCTTTTGCCCAATTAGTTTACAGATGTCATACATAGTGATGCCCTCCCATAAATTTAATAGCTCGTCGATAAGAGGCTCCATGTACACATTCATATATTTAACTTGATACTTACCTAATTGTTTGAAATTACACGAAATTACTACCATGGTATGTATA
>ML800201.1:126026-137433 GCA_009831015.1 Picea engelmannii | reverse complement strand
AATGTCTTTCATAAGGGCATGTAAATCTCGATATGTGTGAGGTAAAATATTTGACGAGGGTAACATAAATTCACCTAACAATCTAAAACATAAAAAATAAATAGTTAATGTAAAGAATAGTAATTCTAAATATTGCATTTTTAATTTACACATTAATTAACATATTTTATACCTTAAAAGTCAACCTTTATGTAGATGTGAAGAAACATATTACATACCTTAGTATCTGTGCCATACAAGTGTTAGAAAAATGATTCATAACTTTCAAGTTCACCAGCAGCAATGTAGTGGAGAGAAGATTTTCTCTTGACCCTTTATAAAGTCGTTTATTTTCCTTTTCAATCAGAGGTTCATCATAAATACCATCACTATTGTCTCCATGATCCTCATTTGGATGACCGAATAAGTCTTGAAACATTTGATTTGTCTCATCATCTTGAACTATGTTATTATTGTGATCTACTTCCATGGCATCATTAACTTGATCTTCATTATTTGCTTCAAGTTCTTCATCTTGTACTACAACATCATTTATGCTACTACTTGGTTCTTTGTGCATAAAGTTAGGGGGGAAATACAACTTTATAATTACAAACAATCATGAAAAATTAGTGCATGTATAAAACAATATAAAAGTTTGAGAATACAATGAATATTAAAACAGATAATGAATGTATATACCATGGAACAATATTCATTTGATCCCCTGTCCATGTGCCCATATTTTCTACAATTTGTTTTAGTTGTTGCTATTAAAACTCTTTCGGGACGTCTAGTACAACAATTTTTGGAAGGGGAATTTTCCCTGTGCTCCCGAGTTCTGAAGGTTGTCGCAAGGAGTGCGTGCAAGGGGTTCTAAGAAGATGCAGAGTCGTGGAAAGTCCAGAAGTTTAAAGCCTTCAAGGTCGTTGAGGGAGTCGAAGGGATCTGAATCTGGGAGTTGTAAGGAGGCCTTCGAACTCATTGAAGGACAGTGGAGGGAAGCTGTGACTTGAAGTTTGAGAGAGGCGTCGTGAGTTTTCATCGCAGGTGGACGAGTTTCGTGGAGGGACACTTGGTTTATTTCGAGGAAATAGAAAAAGGAGGAACAGACGGTCGGTATTCTCCGAGGAGGATTCGCGACATCTCATGAGCCGTCAGATCTCACTGAGGTGCAGGGGAGTTACTGTGGGTATATCCCGAGAGGTTCAGAGTTCAGAGGGTATAGATTTGTCGATCCAAGGCAGCAAAGGCCGTTGGTTTCGCATGGCCTCGTGTATCGAGGTTTTGTAAGTCGAAGTCCCGAAATTGTTGCAAAGGGAATCGTGAACCGCGAAGTTTCGATAGTGGACAGGGCAGTGTGGGCCACAAGGGTTAGAGAGGTGGACAGGTGGCACACTGTATCGGGGTTTTGCAGCGAGAAGTCCTGAAACATTTGCAATTAGATTCGCGATACCGTGAAGTCCGAAGTCCCGACAAGATAAAGGACCATTGAAAGGTCAAAGCCGCGAGCTCATCGGAGTTTCAGTATATCGGGTATCGGGAGTCGGGGAAACAAGTTGTCTGACATCGCAAGTGCCAAAATCACAATAGAAGAAATCTCGATAGGAGAGAGGAAAGGTCAATGTTGACTGTATCGGCATTCAGGAATTCGAGAGTGTAGCGCTCGACCACTGACCTCGCAAGGTAGCAAAGTCTGATCTCCCGAGTGGAAATAGGGGATCGCGTGAGATTTGTTGTGGGTGCAGATTTCTCGATAGGGAAATAGAAGAACGTTAGAGTTCTTCGGGCTGAGGAGAAAGAGAAGATCCTGTGAGCGGGCATGCTTGCGAGCGTGACTGCGTCAAGTGGTATCAGAGAACAGAAAGGGTTCTTTGCTTCTGTAGCAGAGAAGAAGAAGAGAATTTGCATGCCGCCCAGGAGAGATAAACAATCACCCGATCCAGAGGATAGGGAAATGCCAAGGAGAAGAGGCAGGCAGATGACAGATCCAGTTATGGAGAGACAAATGCGTGATCTCCGAGCTAGACTCGAAGACATGGAGACAGCGCAAAGATGCACAGCCAGTGCGGGGGATCTCAGTGATTCCGAAAGTGAGATTGAGGTTGAACGTGAAGAGGAAGTTGCAGCCGAAGATGCATCAAATGAACGTTTGATCAGAGCTTTTTCCAGGATGGGTGCAAGAGAAAAGATGGACATTCCAGTTTACGAGGGAAACTTGGATGCAGAGGAGCTTCTAGATTGGATTAGAGCTCTAGATACATACTTCGACTATGAAGATGTCGAAGAAGACAAGAAAGTCAAGCATGTTGTCACAAGACTGAAGGGACATGCAGCATTGTGGTGGGATGAACTACAAGCTGACAGACGCTGCAAGGGCAAGAAAAAGATCAAAATCTGGGACAGGATGATCACAAAGATGAAGGAGAAATTCATCCCTAAATACTATCAAATCACTCTGTTCAGGAGGATGCAGAACCTTAGACAGAAGTTGATGACAGTGAAAGAATATACTGAGGAATTCTATAAACTAAACATCAGGGCAGGTCATCGGGAGAGCGATGATGAAAAAGTTGCTAGATATCTGAATGGTCTGAGATATGAAATTCAGGATGAGATAAGCATGTTAACCATCCGGACAGTGGAAGATGCTTATCAATTGGCTCTGAAAGCGGAAGATAAGTTGAGCCGAAAGCAGGGTCAAAGAGGTCGAGGCAGAAGTCAGCCCAGAGGCAAATCAGTTGCCTAGGACAAGTATCAGAATCCCAAGGAAGACTGGAAGAAACCTCAAACTTGAACAGAGAGAGGTGTAAGTTCACAGCATGGGCAATATGCTAAACAGCGAGGACAGCATACTGAGCAGAAAGGAGATTATGCTGACAACAACACTTTTCCTCGTACTAGAGGTAGAGGAAGAGGAAGAGGTGGAGTCATCACATGCTTCACATGTGGAAAAAATGGGCACAAGTCTTATGAGTGTCCAGATAAGAAGAAAGAAACTGGAGAAACTCACATCGTTGAAGCGCAGAGGCGGGATGTTGAGGCCGAAGATGTTGAAGGCGGAAGGTCGCTTATGATGCGAAAAGCTCTTTTGACACCTGAGAAGGAGGTGGAGAGTTCAGTCCAAAGGACCAGAATTTTTAGGATTGCTTGCAAGAACAAGGACATGGTATGCAAGGTTATTGTAGACAGTGGTAGCATGGACAATCTTGTTTCAACTGAGATGGTAGAGAAGTTGGAGCTGGACACAATTGATCATCCAAGCCCATACAGAATTTCATGGCTACAAAAAGGACACCAGGTAACTGTCACTAAACAGTGTTTAGTTGAATTCAAGATAGGGGGATATAATGATAAGATCTTGTGTGATGTTATTCCCATGGATGTTTGTCATCTATTGCTGGGTAGACCATGGAAATATGACAGGAATGTGATTCATGATGGGAGAATGAACACATATACCCTGGAGAAGAATGGGAGAACCCATATGTTGCTTCCAATTAAGGATAAGGAGGTGAAGCCGGAAGTAAGCAACACTGTACTTCTCATGAATGGGAAGGAACTTCTTACAGAGGTTAAGAAGAAGGAGGATCCACAATTCTTTGTGGTCATAAAACCGAGGATTGTTTTGACCAGCACAAGAGTGGATGATTTTCCAGAGGAGATTCAGGAACTGCTGGAAGAGTTCGTTGATATAGTAGTGGACAAATTACCTCGTTCGTTGCCACCGATGAGAAGTGTGAGTCATCATATTGATCTCATACCAGGAGCCAGTTTTCCGAATAAATCCGCATACAGATTGACGCCACAAGAAAATGAAGAGGTAAAAAGGCAAGTCCAAGACTTGTTGGACAAAGGTTTATTTAGGGAAAGCTTGAGTCCATGTGTTGTTCCAACAGTACTCAGTCCGAAGAAAGACGAAGGCTGGAGGATGTGTATTGATTCAAGAGCGATTAATAAGATAACTATCAGGTACAGGTTTCCATTGCTGAGGATAGATGATCTGATGGACTGCTTGAGTGGAGAAAAATATTTTTCAAAGATTGATTTGAAAAGCGGTTATCACCAGATTCGCATGAGAGAAGGTGATGAATGGAAGACAGCATTCAAAACAAACGAAGGGTTGTATGAATGGCTTGTTATGTCGTTTGTATTAAAAAATGCACCAAGTACCTTCATGAGATTGATGAACGAAGTCCTGAGGGAGTTCATCAGAAAATTTGTCATTGTGTATTTGGATGACATACTGATTTTCAGTAAATTAGAGTCTGAACACTTGAAGCATTTGTCTACAGTGATGCAGAAGCTACAGCAGGAGAAGTTGTTGATAAATATGAAGAAGTCCTCATTCATGAAGACAGATCTCATTTATTTGGGGTTTGTTATATCTGCAGATGAGTTGAGGATGGATCCAGATAAGGTGGAGGTAATCAAGAATTGGCCATCACCAAAGAATATTTTTGAGGTGAGAAGTTTTCATGGATTGGCTAGTTTCTACCAGAAGTTCATCAGGAATTTCAGTGGAATTAGCACAGTAATGCTGGACACAATGAAGAAAAGACACAAATCTTTTCACTGGACTGAAGAGGCTGAAAAGAGTTTCAGATTGCCGAAACGGAAGACCATGGAACAACCCGTTTTGGTGTTGCCGGATTTCCGAAAAACATTTCAGGTGAAATGCGATGCAAGCGGATTTGCAATCGGGGCAGTCTTGAGTCAAGAAGACAGACCAGTGGCATACTTCAGCTAGAATATGAATGAAGCGAAAGTGAAATACTCCACATATGACAAGGAGTTTTATGCTATCATACAGGCATTAAAGAAATGGAGGCATTACTTGATCCCGAAAGAGTTTGTCTTGTACAGTGATAACCATGCATTACAGTTTGTGACTCAACAGGAAAAGTTGAATCAGAAACATGTTAAATGGGTTGAGTATATGCAGAATTTCACGTTTGTGATTAAACATATTTCGGGTACTGCTAACAAAGTTGTTGATGCTTTGAGCAGGAAGTGTTTGTTGTTGCGGGAGTTCAAAGTCAAAACGTTGGGTTTTGATGATCTCGGGGACATGTACGCAGGTGATCAAGATTTTCAAGAAGCGTATGAAGCAACTGAGAATCCAGTTCTCAGAGATAGAAGACAATGGACCGAATACATGATCCAGGAAGGATTGCTCTTTAAAGGCAATCAACTGTGTATTATGAAATTCTCCATGAGGGAGAACTTGTTAAAGGAGAAACACAGTGGAGGATTGGCAGGACATTTTGGTCATGAAAAAACATTCACGAAGCTGAATGAATCATATTTTTGGCTGGGAATGCAAGCAGATGTCAAGAGATTCATGGACAGATGCAGAATTTTCCAGCATTCCAAGGGAAGGAGACACAATGCGGGATTCTATCAACCATTTCCCATACCTGAAAGGTCGTGGGATGAAATTAGCATGGATTTCATAATGGGGTTGACAAGAACGTAAAGAGGTTTTGATTCAATCTTTGTGGTGGTGGATGGGTTTTCCAAGATGGCACATTTTATCCCATGTCAGAAAACCAGCGACGCAACACACATTGCGAACCTGTTTTTCAAAGAAGTCATTCGACTTCACGGCCTACCGAAAAGCATAGTTTCAGACAGAGATACGAAGTTCGTAGGGCACTTTTGGAGGACCTTATGGAAGAAGCTGGGAACTAACTTGTTGTTTAGTTCAGCATATCATCCTCAGACAGATGGACAAACAGAAGTGGCAAACAGAAGTCTGGGAGACTTGTTGAGAAGCTTGGTGATAGAGCACCACAACCAATGGGACAATATATTGCCGCAAGTAGAGTTTTCGTATAACGACTCAGTTAACAGGAGCACAGGAAAAAGTCCATTTTAGGTTGTTTATGGCATGCAACCGAGAGGAATTTCTGAACTGAGGGATTCAGAACAGACTGCAACTAGGAGCGCTAGTGCAGAATATTTCGCAGAGGCGATGAGAGAACTTCACAGCCAGGTGAAGCAGTGACTGTTGGATTCAAGTCACGAATATAAGCGCAGAGCCGATCAGCGGAAGAGACAAATTCAGTTTGAGGTTGGTGAGTTGGTTCTATCACATTTGAGAAAAGAAAGGTTCCCAAGAGGAACATACAATAAGCTCAAGATGAAGAAAATCGAGCCATGCAGGGTCTTGAAGAAATTTGGGGACAATGCTTATGAGATTGAATTACCCGATGGGATCGGAATTTCTCCGATATTCAATGTCTCAGATTTGTACCCATACAAGGCTGAAGAAGCAGGAGCAGAAAATGAGCAGCCAGTGATTCAGTGGTGAAATCATATGCCAGTTGCAGATAAGCCACAGATGGAGCGCATATTGGACAAACGAGTTGGTAAGAAGACCAAGAGGAAAGAATACTTTGAGTATTTGGTCAAATGGAAGGGCCATCCAGTTGAAGATGCCAGCTGGGAGAAGGAAGTGGAGATACTGAAGCATGGACAGACCGTGAGTGAGCTCATGGACAAGAGCCCATGAAATTTTTCAAGCGAGGGAGTATGATGCAGGAGCATCGCCAACATCAAGCGAGCCAGCGCAGAAGCGGAAGACAGCTGGACGAGCGCCAGCGCAAATTTTGAAATTACCTTGGAGGTCATCCGTGATCTTAAATGAGCCATTAATAAGAAGCCCACTTGTATAATGTAAATGGACCTTGAGCAGATTTCTCTCGTCCTTAGTAGGTAGAAGGCATTTAAAGTAGTTAATGAAAGTAGGTAGAATTTAATTCTAGATTAGACAGTTTCTAGAGCGCAAGAGGGAAACGGGATATAGACACCCTCATTGTGTATTGTAACATTATTATGAGCATTTGTGTAGGAAGAACACAGAAGAGAAGCAGAGAGCTGTGTAAAACAACCCATGTACAGATATTTGGATTAATAGAAAGCTTTGGTTCAAATTCATGGCGTCGTGTTTGTTCTCTGTGTATGTATGTTGATTTATATGCTCATGAGTGTTTGCTTCCTGTTATACATTGGATTTTATGTTGTGTATGTGATTTCATGTTTGAGTTTGAAGTCTGAAAGGAAGTAGGAATTAGTTTCAATTGTTTCTCTATCTGAGTAAGAGTTCCTGCAAGGAGTGCAGTTGAAGCGTCCGCAAGGAGTGCGTTGACAAAGGACTCAGATAGTTTAATCTTTGTTCTAAATTCCCAGAAGTGCAGTTGGGCACAGGAGCCGTGCAAGGAGTGTTCAGGCTAAGTCAAGTCTCAGGGTTGCGAACCTGAGTGAAGCATTGAAGGACTGTTGCTGCAGGTGTGCACAGAGTCGAAGTATTCAAGCACTCGAAAGTGTTTGAAGGTTGTCGCAAGGAGTGCGTGCAAGGGGTTCTAAGAAGACGCAGAGTCGTGGAAAGTCCAGAAGTTTAAAGCCTTCAAGGTCGTTGAGGGAGTCAAAGGGATCTGAATCTGGGAGTTGTAAGGAGGCCTTCGAACTCGTTGAAGGACAGCGCAGGGAAGCTGTGACTTGAAGTTTGAGAGAGGCGTCATGAGTTTTCGTCGCAGGTGGGTGAATTCCGTGGAGGGACACTTGGTTTATTTCGAGGAAATAGCAAAGGAGGAACGGACGGTCGATATTCTCCAAGGAGGATTAGCGACATCTCGTGAGCCGTCAGATCTCACTGAGGTGCAGGGGAGTTACTGCGGGTATATCCAGAGAGTTTCAGATTTCAGAAGGTATAGATCCGTCGATCCAAGGCAGCAAAGGCCGTTGGATTCGCGCGTGGCCTCGTGTATCGGGGTTTTGTAAGTCGAAGTCCCGAAATTGTTGCAAAGGGAACCGCGAAGTTCCGATAGTGGACAGGGTAGTGTGGGCCACAAGGGTTAGAGAGGTGGAAAGGTGGCACACCGTATCGGGGTTTCGCAACGAGAAGTCCTGAAACATTTTCAATTAGATTCGTGATACCGTGAAGTCCAAAGTCCCGACAAGATAAAGGACCGTTGAAAGGTCAAAGCCGCGAGCTCATCGGAGTTTCAGTATATAGGGTATCGGGAGTCGGGGAAACAAGTTGTCTGACATCGCGAGTGTCGAAATCACGATAGAAGAAATCTCGATAGAAGAGAGGAAAGGTCAGTGTTGATTGTATCAGCATTTGGGAATTCGAGAGTGCCGTGCTCGACACTGACCTCGCGAGGTAGCGAAGTCCGATCTCCCGAGTGGAAATAGGGGATCGCGTGAGATTTGTTGTGGGTGCATATTTCCCGATAGGGAAATAGAAGAACATTAGAGTTCTTCGGGCCGAGGAGAAAGAGAATATCTTGTGAGCGGGCATACTTGCAAGCACGACTGCGTCATATGACCTCGCATGTGTGACGTTATCGGGCAATATGGAAAAAAAAAAAAAAAAATCCTCTATTTTTCCACTGTATGGCCAATTTTGTCCATAACGTCGCAAACAGAACGTCGAAATTTTTACAATATGTACTATAGCCAAAGTTCAGGCTAGGTTGGATCGAATGTTTATGTAATATCTCATTTTCTAGGAATATGCATCAGGTTGATGTGTTGATTGCAACTATAGGTTCGGATCACCTACCCATTATGACTTATATTTCGGTAAGGCATGGGGTGGACTCCAAACCTTCATCTCTATTCAAACTTAATGTTTCCCATATAGAGTCTTCATATTTCTAGGCTCTGGTGCATAGTGTTTGGAACCTTGTTCCTCATCCTAAAGGGGATAAAGGTTGGATATTATGGACATAACCATTCACCGTACTATGAATTCTATGAGGGGATGGGGTCACATGATTGCATGAAATAATAGAAGAAAACTTAGAGAGGCACAACAATAGTTATAGGAGGTGCATATTCTCTTGTAGGAGGACCTGCATAAAATCACCCCCCAAGAGGATGTAGCTTTTATTGAGATGGTGTAGAACCCTTCTCAGGGCTTCATAGCTAAAAGTAAAACTGTATTTTGATGGAAAATGTAAATCTTAATAGTAAATTTCATGACAGTAATTTTCAGTTCAATTAAATTGTCGTATTTCACATTTACAACATAATTTCAATATTCATAACTTCATTCAGAGCAACACGGTAAACTAGTAAAATACCTCTTGAAAAGGTTGTCCCTTGAGTTGTTGAAGTTGTTGAAATTGTCTGCTACCAAAAGCTCGAAACTGCCTGAACTGAATCCTCCGAGCCAGCTAGGAGCAGATCCTCTCCGGCTCCCTAGCTCCATGAAATCATATTTCCTGGCCCTCGAGCCCAAAATCCCAGCAACACCAATGCCCTAGTAAAAATCCCCAATGAAATTTTGTCTTCCATTCCCCTCCTTTATCCTTCCTCTTTCTCCCAATATTTCCCAAAAAAAAAGATTCATTTTCCAAGTCCCCTTCCTTCTTCCTTATCCTCCTCTCTCGAATCCCCCTCCCTCATTCAATTCCCAACTGACTTATCCTCTCATTAATTCCCTCACCTACCTTTAAATAATAAAATAACAAAATTATTTCAATATAGTTATTTCAATAATTAATTTAATTTAACTTAACAAATTATGATCATTAAGAAATCAAATTGGGTTGTTACATACACTTACCCTTCAAGAAACTTCATCTTGAAGTTATAGTAATTTACAATACAAGGGTAATGATGCATGATTGATACATCCATTTTAGATAAACAACATCATCAATTTAAAACACTTGTACATACTAGTGTACATGTGCAAGGCATGTATGTGTAGCTAGCACATACATGACTCGCACGTGTACTAATGACAATATTTATCACACCTAATGCAATTCTTGTATGCTCCCAATCTAATCAACATTGTTATATATTTCATAAAGAATGGTAAATCATTTGAAATATTTGCAGAATCCTCCAATTATACTAATTTAACGCAAGAAACATTTACATAGATAATTGTAGTTTACTTTTTAAAGGAAATCAAACATTTCTACTATAAGATTAAAAAAAAAAAAACTCCACACACTCTCAACTACTTCTAGTCACCATGCATCCTTAACTTACTTCCATATTGAACCATCCCTATCCTTCCTCTGTTGGACTATCTTGGAGCATCAACGATATTGACCTAACTCTAGATAGAACACGTAAGTGGAAGTGCCAACTAACTTGACCAAGCTTCCCCAACAGGCAACTGGTAGTCATCATCACACGTCTAAGGGAGCGTGAGCTAACACTGTCCTCCCATGACTCTAGGTTTTAGAGGACACATGGTGGGAAATGCCTCCACCCCTCCTAATAGAACTAGGGTCAACACCCTACCATGGACCATACAGTGGCACTGTTTTGTTCGGATTTTGTCATTGTATATTCAGTTTTAGGCATTCTCCCTACTTGAAAAACCTGCACTTGCACACATGTCATAGAAATGTATTTATATCAACATAATTTAACATACAATGATTCATACGATATTATTTCTGGAGCGGTTTTCACGACATCGACCATTTATTGTCATCGTTCTTTGGCTATTGCATAACCTGTTAATCTGCAGATTAGTTTATAACACAAACACACACATATCCATATATTATTAACATGTAAATGCTTTTAACCATGTCATTAACTTGGTATCCACATACCAACAACCTTAAAATTCAAAATTTTCAAGCTAGAAATAGGTAGCATAATATCCATCATAAATCACAAAATGATAAACATTCATAGTATTTAATTCACATAAGTCCATATGTTCAAAATTTAATGCACGTCAAGTTAATAGTGTTCCATGGCTAATAAGAAAATAAAGATATGACTATGTCATAACTAATTCTAGTTGCCTAAGTCAAAATGAGGCATTACATTGGGAAACTTCATCCCAAAGTTGTGGTAAAAAAAAAAAATGACGGATGGTCTCAATGCATGGTCTCTGCATCCTCCAAGGTAGTAGATCCTAGGCTATGTTGGTCCCACTGGACCTTCATTAGATTGAAATAAGTTGAGGCTATTAATATATTAATTGTGACTACCCTATTTAGTGAACCTCCATTGTGTCCAAACTCAAATCAAATCAAGAGTAAGTTTCCTACCAGGGTCCATTCCACATTCCACAATTACTTGTCTTAAGGACTTATTTTCTCACAATTTCTCTTCATATCTTTTATACCTACATGTTACTTACCTACTTTGGCCTCTAGACCTTTTAGTTTCATCAATAGCACTTTTCAAGCTACTTTCTCTCACTAATGACCCATCATGTATTTATATACGTCATTTATCTATTATATTTTATTGTATGCACTTTGCATCTTTCTTGACACATCATACCTTCTTACTTTCTTCTTCTTCTTTACACAACATTTACATCCCTTTTCATTTATACCTTTATCACCTTTTAATTCTTCTAATATTACACCTTTTATTGCTCAAGCAATGTACTTATTTACTGACTCATACGTTATTCTTTATTTCAAAA
>ML800201.1:110140-122445 GCA_009831015.1 Picea engelmannii | reverse complement strand
GGAAAGAAAAATGTTCATAAGAATAAACATGAAATGCCATTGTTAAAACTTGATGTAAAATTTGAGTTGCCCATATATGATGGTGAAGTAAATGCAGAAAAAATTGATAACTGGATCAGGAAGATGGAGGTATATTGCAGTGTGCAACAGATCAATGATGAGGCCACACAAATCAAGTTGGCATCTTTGAGACTTGCAGGTAAAGCTCTTATCTGGTGGCAAAGCAAGCTACAAAAAGGAACACAAAATGTGGGTAATGTATTTCCATCATGGAAGGATTTCATTTCTTCACTTAGGAAACAATTCTATCCTTTGGGTTGTAAAGAAAAAACATTAATTTCTCTTCTTTCCTCATTCTTTGACATGTTCTTGCACTTTGCAGGGTTGAAATCCTGCACCCTTGTTTGCTTCAACTTTGCAAGGTTGGTGTCCTGCATCCGCAATTGGACTTGTTGTTGAAGTTTGCAAGGTTGAGATTCTACACCCACGATTGGAACTGTGCTTCTGTCATTCCCCATTCACGAGTAAGTTTCAGTACCATGGTTTCATTCATATTCGTTGTTTGTTGTTTACTTGTCGTTATTGAGATGCAGGACAAGATAAGAGGCTTCTTGGGATAAGGAAATTCCCCAAAGTCTTATTAGAAGTTCAAATGTGATAATTGTGAATAGGATCGAATCAATTTGTGGTTAAGTCGAATGAGTCAATGGAGAAATCTATATGACTTGATTGCAGAACATCCTTATATGTGATTGTTGGGACCAAAGAAATAGGAGTGTATTGCTATCCCCGAAAAGTGTTGAACAAGAAAGATTCTCGGCTTTGAATGTCAATGTTGAATACAAAAGCCACCTCCGTCACAGCCATAGTGACATATAAAAAAGGAAATGGGATGTTGTCCTCATATTTTTGTTCCTGAAACCATATGTTTAGTGCATTTTTCACGTTGTCCCCTTCCAATCACATATTCTCATTTTCATGTCATGGACATCATACCATATCTCTTTGGAAAATGGAAATGCAAAGGGATTTTCCAAACGAATTCAGATTTTTCATTGTGGAGCAAGCATCTACGAGGACCTTGCCATCCCTTCTTTGCAGGTTATGACAGGGCAAGATTTTATTCTCTAGGGAAAAACAACGTATAGTTGTTGGTTTTATGATGGACTTTGGGTTTTCCAAAGCATCTTCCATCACCATTTTCAGATCTGGGCCTCGTCTTGTGGAAATGATTCTTTGTAATCTGAATGGGCAGTTCACTGATATGTCTCAGACTGAGTTTCCCAGTGCCCAATTTTAGAATATCTTCTTCATCTTGTAAGATAATTGAAACATCTTAGAATATCTTCTTCATCTTGTAAGATAATTGAAACCTTAAGCAGTTGTGTTATGTGTTGTTTTTGTTCCTGTGGTAAAAGTCCATAATGCCTAGTTCTTCCACTTTTGTTTATCCGACAGACCATCTATGTGAGTTTCTGAGTGGGAGACATCAACAAGTCATTTCAGATCTATTTAGTGTTGATTTGTGAAGAGTGGGGATGAAAATAAATGGTGAATAGGATTGTAAAGCTATATCAAATAGTTGTCGAAACACTTATAAGATGCACACCTAGAATAAGTTCAAAAACTATATGTCTTAAATACCCAGTCTTTGTACTGAGAAAATTTATAGTGTTGTTTAATTTGCATTATCTCTTATAAATGGTTCAGCGCTCACTATAGCTTTTTTTTTTGTCATATGTTATAGCAACCACGTAGCATTGAATTTGACACGAAGAAGGTTGGAGGATACATAGCGGAATTGGTATGCAGTTCCAAACTTACAATTTTCTTTTTTCTTTTTTCTATTTGCATATTATCTAGACATAGCTAAGAAACATCTTGAAAATTACAACTTAAAAAATGAAACAAGTAATAGATGTTGAGTGTTATCAAATAGATACAGACTCCATTGTACATGACAACATCGACCAGGTATTGCCTAACAATGGGATTTTTAGATTAGATGTGTTTTCGTATATTGTGGGAGATTACCTCTTCGATGCATTTCAAGTTCTATTGCATTTTCATTATTCCTCGACCGAGCTGCGCAATAGATTGATAGATCATTTCTTGGCATGTTTAGAAAATGGCGACGTTGAGGCATAAGAGTCATATCAATACAAATTGGCATTTGATTTTCTTTGCCAATTGCATGGAATAGATGATGTTAGTGCATATTTTTCAAAGATGCGGTTGTCTCCATCTACAAATCTACTTGCACATGAGAGGGGAATTTGGGGAGATACATTTTGTATACGATGGTTGGCCAAGTGGTTGAATAATCAATTGGAATTTGGTCATGAACAAGAAAAAGAAGATATCTACTATTCAAGAAAATTGCATCTAGGGATCCATATTGCATCTTGTTCCATGATGCCAATCCTCTAAGTGGTCATTATGAACCACTACTCTATAGAAAATTATCCATATGAAATCTTGGAGGACCTGATATTTACTTGTCCCTCACCTGCAAAGACTTTCAATCGCATTGGAAACGAATTATGCATCATATACACTCCCATGGATTGCACATAGCAAAAACTATTACATCTACTTGTGGAGATAGTTTGTTCAATGCAATTTGCTATTTGATAGCAACAGATTTTGATGTGCACTCACTGTGCCTTTACACTGTGCAATATTTTTGCAATGCAATTATAGGTGGCAGTCAACATGCGTTTAAGTACTTGCATCAACACCTTTTACCATATCTCATAGAAAGTATGTCGATAATTGGAAGTTGGCAACAATACCTTGTAAACATGGAAATTCCATATGATAAAGGAAATGTAGAGGGTGGAACATTCTTTTTACAATGGATATCTATCATATTCAGAGTAAATATCCAGGTCTGGTCAACCCTATCAGATGGTATTGTCCATTCTTATTGTATTGATTCAAACTACGATCAAACAATTGACATCATATCGTCGAAAACAGATACGCCACACATCCATTATCAACCTTTGATAATAAATACTTCTAGTTCAATATCCATTGTCCATGCCACCCAAACTGCATCGAATTTGCATAAGCATCGCAGGTCATCAGGTCATACAGCGCTTAAACAAAAAACGTAAACTGACTTATCACAACTTGAAAAGGGTCATACGTGAGAGAAAAAAATGCATTGGTACACTTCCTTCTAGACCTCTGGGTTGTACAACCGGTCATCATTAGGTGAAAGGGAGCTCGACCAAGAAACACAAACTCACATATCACAACCTAAAAAAAATTGTGCATGCACAACACGATCGCATTCTCGCACTTGCTGCTGAACACAAACATCACATGTCCAATGACAAAGAACATCATTTTTTGCACCATCGAGATGGTGAGGAGGCAATTCTCATAAAAAATGTTGATTCCACCTTCAACATGGATTGTCAACAAGTGAAACTAGTTTCCAGTGGCAACCAGAAGTTAACCTACCACATGTTGAAAAAGTGGATATCTGAGAGAAACAGGTGCATCTAAATATCTTACAATGGTCATGATACTAACCGAGAGGGAAATATCACATATCGTAGCCTAGATCCAACACCATGCACTCATAGCATTGGAAACCAGCAAACACTTACTACGCATCCTTGTCTAGGGAAGAGAGATGCAAAACAGATCTATATGAAACAAATTAAAGACACTCGTTCCATTGCATGTGTGATTTGAGAGCAATTGAATTTTGCAAAAAACACTAAGTCTTTCACCCTTGACTTGCAAAAAGAATACCTCGGCTTGACACTAAATGATAGAACATTTTCCAGTAGCAATATTTGTCTTCCATGCAAACGATCACTTGAAAATGGAAAATTTCCACACTTTGCAACACCTGACCAAATAAGACGTAACACACCACTACCAAATGTAAGTACACTTACAGAAATTGAATAGATACTTGTGTCTCTGCAAATTGCATTTGCACAAATCATACCATGGGGCTATAAACGACCCCAAATGGACTTAACATGAGAAATTATTAATGTGCCTATCCAACTAGATGTTGTGCAAAAATCCATGCCACAATTCATTAGCAAGACAATGAAAATTGTTGTAGCTCTCAAAAGACGCTTGCAATACAAAATGCATACCATACAGGTAAGGTGTGTGTGCACATTGTCATGAAAGCATTAAAAGAATTATGTTCCAGGGCCCTATGCAAAGCACATAACATATGTATAAATGATAACTCGAATAATGTTCTTGAACAAGGAAATGAAAACTCTGCACAAACTTTTGACACTGCTAGTGAATTTGATACAAGTGATGAATCAGAGAATGAAAGACCTGCTAAAACATTGATACATGGATTCACTGACTCACAACGCATTCATGACTTGCAAGACAAGATTGTTGAAATTTCACCTGCTGAAGGGAAACGTCCACTTGGAATATTCAAGGAAAAATTTGCGGAGGAAATGAACTTCCCAACACTGTTCTATGGAGATCCACGTCCCAGTGACATCACAGAACGATTCAGCTACCAAAAAATAGTTCAATGGGAACTGCTACTTTCAAGCGGTGACTTATCCTGCCGCATAACAAATTTGTTTTTCAAAACAATGCGCATAATAATTGAGCAAGTGCTCTCTTGCATGTGGGTACGAATAAGAAAATCCCAGCTACAAGGAAGAAATTTATTGGCCAGAGATGTCAAGTACAAAGAAAACCTAGAAAAATTCCTAAAATCGGATATTGGATACATATATTTCAAAAACATTTGCATCTCTCCTGACTACTTGCAACAAAACAAGAAAACTATATTTGCAATGATCTGACAATTGGGACCCCCAACTTTTTTCATCACATTTACAAGTGCAGAGCATCACTAGGATCTGTTGGTGGCTACAGTGTCTGCATTGTATAGCAACAGGAAAAGGAAAAAACAAATTGATACATTGGAAAATGATGACATTGACTACCTCATAAGAAAATACCCAGTGACATGTACTCGTTACTATAGACATAAAATAAATGCTTTGAGGCAATTGATATGTCATGATGAAACGTTCTTCGGAAAAATATCGGACTACAATTTTGTGACTGAATTCCATAATAGAGGGAGTGAGCATGACCACGCATTGTTATGGATAGAGGGTGCACCAGTCTATGGAAATGAAAACAACTCACAAATCGAGCAGATTCTGGACAAATACATAACATTCAACATAGATCATTTGGATCCAGAACTTGCCAAAGTTCATAGACATTATCATACAAGAAGCTGTAAAAAATGAAAAAATTCACATTGCAAATACAACTTCCCTGTGTCACCAATGAGAACAACAAGAATCATAGAACCAATTAGTTTAGAGGAGAATATTCTCATTGAGAAATCTAAATCTTTGTTCGCATTTCTAGAACAACAAGACTTTGATGACTTAATGAGCTTCGAAGACTTCTTGGCAGAACTAAATCTAACAGAAGATGAGTACATCCAAGTGATACAATATACACTTAAACAACCAACATTTTTTCTTAAACGAAAACTTTCACATATTTGGAACAACAGTTTTGTAACGAACCTCCTCGTTAAGGCGACAAACCTCTTATAACAAGTGCAATTTTTATTTTTATTTTTTTGTGAGCTGTGTGCGCAAGGGTAACCAGACATTATACTCTGCGTCGCCACATGACGACGAATCATGACGCATGCAACTGCGTTATCAACATAAAGATCTAAGACGCACATAAACCTCTGCAAACAATGAACGACCATCAACCGACAAATAAAAAGACTGACTACCCATTCGTCCTACACTGCAATGGTTAGCACCTCCAAGACACATAAGAAATGCTCAAGCCCAGGTTCCCATCGATTTTAACCATTTAAGGTCTCAGGGCTGGCGACTATTCTGAGGAACATGGAGGTGTCTACATCCCACCCGACACAAGCAGACCAAGAAAATATTGTTTACAACCAAGTATAACCATTACTTAATATTAAACATCAATAATTTAGAACTGAATCTCTTGCTCAACACCGAACAATTTAGTACGGTACAATCTAATTATCTGTAACGCCATCCTGGTATGAACAACTATACTAGGAAGATCAATGAACTCCAAAGGAAACATAGCCATCATAACTACAATTTATATATAGATAAGTTTGATTTACTGACTCAATCAATAGGTTTATGAGCTTGAACTATAGACTTAACTTCATAAAGTTTTAAAATCCTCAACCGCAAAGCCTAGTTAAGTTCCCAAAATTTCTCACCTAAAAATTGAAATTTTTAAAAACTTTTTGACATAGCTAAATACCTGATTACAACTCAATTGTGCAATTAATATCTTGAACCATTATAATAAAAATTTTATACACCAACATAAGACTAAATCTATTAAATTATTATCTTCAACTATTATAACACTGCTTTTATAGCCCATTAATGTTTTATATGCCCAAACTTTAAACATTGCATAGAAGCTATGTATGAAAAACTTATTCCACTACTAAAACAACTATGGCATGCATGCATTAAGCTATTCACTGTTAAGAGTCATCTTCACAACTACACAATCAAACGGAGCAGTGCCAAAGCCCCCAAGAAAAGCAATTGTCTAACCATCCTAATTGATTCGTTATGAAACTTGGAAAACTAGTACATAGTGTGCTCCATAACATTATCACCATAAAATCATAACCATATTACATTTTATATTATAATAACTAAATAAAATGACAATCACCTTACCCCTTACATGTTATCTATAACAATTACATATCATTACCATAAAACGATGACCACATTAACATTAACATTACCAGGAATATTAGCATTAAGATAGATTTAGGATACTTCATATGTGTGAACTCCATGTTGAAGACTAAAGGAATTAAAAACTCCCTCATACTTATCACAACATTGAAATGTTTTAAAATTGATAATAAAATATTTTAAAGTAGATATTGAAATATTTTATTTATGGTATAGATTAAAATATTTTTGTTATTAATAAATTTTTAAATACCATGTATTAACTCTACTTAAACATAAAATTAATTACAAATCTCCTTTGTACCAGAGTGAAAACAATACCTCTTAACCCAATGAACGGATAAATTAATAGTTAATGTAAATAAATCAAAAGAATATTTAAAATTACATATCAATTTTATGTAAAATCGCTAATAATCAATTGATTCTGATCAGGTGATAGTACTTCAATAAGTTATGTGGAGCGTGTTTAAAGGTTGACCCCAACAATCAATTCATAAAGACCTGTGCCGTAGTGCTTCTAAATTTAAATTTTTATACAAGGATTTCCAAGCAGATAATGAGTAAAATATAAGTATGGGATCGACGGTGAATTGAAGTGGCACATTCTTTTCTCTGCACATGGATATTCAGGCCCACAGTTTATAATATAGAAATGCCCACAGTGATATATAAACGCCCACAGTAATACAAAAACGCCCACGGTGATATATAAACGCCCACAGTGATATATAAACGCCCACAGTCATACAAAATCGCCCACAGTGATATAAGAACGCCCACAATGATACAAAAACGCCCATAGAGATATATAACGCCCACAGTGATATACAAACGCTCAAAGTGATATATAAACGCCCACAGTCATACAAAAACGCCTACAGTGATATATGAACGCCCACAATAATACAAAAACGCCCACAGAGATATATAACACCCACAGTGATACAAAAACACCCACAGTGATATACAAACTCTCACAGTGATATATAAACGCCCACAGTCATACAAAAATGCCCACAGTGATATATGAACGCCCACAGTAATACAAAAACGCCCATAGAGATATATAAACGCCCACATTGATACAAAAACATCCACAGTGATATACAAACGCTCACAGTGATATATAAACATCCACAGTCATACAAAAACGCCCATAGTGATATATGAACGCCCACAGTAATAAAAAAACACCCACAGTGATATATAAATGTCCACAGTCATACAAAATCACCCACAATGATATATGAACGCCCACAATAATACAAAAACGCCCACAGGTATATATAAACGCCCACATCAATATAAAAATGCCCACTATAATATATAAACGCCCACAGTGGTATAAAACGCCCACAGTACTATATAAAACACAGTCATAAAATCTCTTTTATCCAAACCGACATGCAATAGCAGAGAAAGAAGAAATATTTTATAACCGTAACACAATTTCAATCACCAAGGAACAGAAAGGAAAACCAATCAATCCGACAAGAACCCATGCAGATATAAGCCAAGTAGTTTTCATCTCACAAGCCAAGATAAAAATGTTGATAACAATAAGAGAGGGCCAAGGTCCTAATACCTTCTATCATGCAAAATGAAAAACATATCGTTGCCTGATCACCTGCTCCGGGTGACGTCTGCGTGCTCCGTGCCGCTCTCGCTCGTCGATCGTCGAGACCTCACCGGTACCTCCCAGCCAACGCTAGGGGTACTCTGCTTCCCCCTTATCCCCCCAAGCCACAAAGGGGCCACACACTATCTAGATGGTACATCTAGCTCCCAGCTCGCCTCGCAAGGTCAAGCTACCACTCCTATCCGAGCTAGGAAATCCCAACTCCCCACAAGTAATCAATCAAGTCACAAATCTAGCAGCGTAACGTTACACTAACAGTCGATCCCCCTCTTCCTTCTCTTCCCTTTCTTTTATAGAGTTTTTTTTAAATTAAAAATTGTCTCATTTCCCTCACCCACCTAGAGTTGCTCCTAAATTTAATCCTAGGTGTTCCTAGATTCCCTTACAGGTTTAAATACTTTCCCTAAAATGAAGTTGCTAATTTAGTTCAAATTAGAAGGTTCTTAATTGCAGATTCTTTACTATGTTGACCTCGCTTTTTAGCATAAGTTCCCTTCTTTCCCTTATTATGTTTCCCCCATTCCTTAGTTTCCTAATTTGTATTATTCCCTTCTTTACCCTTTTTATTAGAGCCAAAATGGCAGTTGCGCTATTTACTCTCTTCCTTTTATTGTTAACTTAATATCTTTTTATACTTTCACAAGTTAAATAATTTATTTCTTCTTTACCTTTGATATCCACAGATTTTAATTAAGTTCTTACTATCTTCATTTTACCCAAAAATTTATGAAGCCCACAACTATTACTTAAGGGGTTTTTAGTTTAAAATTTTTTATTTTATTTTTATAAGGTATTTTTCTTAAGGGTAGACAAAATTTTACCCCTAGCAAAGTTTTAGACTTAGGACTTAGATTCTGAACTAGGCGACATTTTAGTTAGAGAAGTTGTTTTTAAAATTTCTTAATGAGATATTAGTCTTAGGCCATCTAGGTTCGTTCCTTTAACATCATCAACGCGACGTGCTCCAAGGGTGACACTCGCCTCTAGTGTTTCTTTTGCATGACGTGCCCTTCAGGACGCACCACATGCTCCAAGGGTGCCACTCGCCTCTTGTGCTTATTTTTCATGACGTGCCCTTCAGGATGCACCACGTGCTCCAAGGGTGCCACTCGCCTCTTGACTGATTGGTAGACATCAATAACCCCTAGAGTCAACACTCTGCTAGGTGAACTTGTGGGAGACTAAGGGATTTTAATGAATAAGGCCCCTGCCTTATTGCACACCCCTTAGAATCATCGTGAGTGACTGTCGCAGTCTTCCCTCACGGCATCGTGGATCCTCTCGAACTAGGTAATCGTTAACCTACAGTTCGAGCCACGGTGGGAGTGCTAGTAGGCTGTGGCAGGGATTTTGTCCACACCTCTCCCTCAACCTCTCTAGTAGTCGTGTGTGTGGCTCCTTTACTCCATATGTGAGTCTAGTCGGCAAGATATCGTCAGCTTGCATCATCAACAATCATGTCAGAACATGTCCACATCATATCATCTAATCAAATGTACTAAAATCATAGTAAAACAATCAAACCCCAATAGCACACTCACTGACTCAATTCGAAGTCCAAGGGGTTATGTCGATGCCTCTGCATCCTCAAGGTCCAAAACCCTGAACACTCAGTAAAGCTGAGTCAATAGCACTTGTCTATGTCAATGCAGTAAACATCATGTCATCTATCATAACGCATCATAATCAAGGACAAACGTTTTAATATCATAATCATCCGGATCACTTGCGAGCAAGTGTCCTCGAAGAATAAGTTTTCTCAGTGCGCCAGAGCGGGATGTTACAAGTTTCTCAAGGACATGCCAATTATGTGGAATGCAAATATAGATGCACAGTATGTCCTCAATGCATATGTTGTAGCATCATATTGTACCTCATACATGACAAAGGTTGACAAATCTATGACAAGTTCATTCAGAAGAATATGCAGAGAACATGAAAAAAGTCATATTGATGCTATCCAAATGATACATACACTTGGAAATACATTACTTAATCTTCAACAAATGTCTGCTACACAAGCAGTCAACATTGCACTTTCCCTGCCTCTGAACTACAGTTCAAGGAAATGTGTCTTCATAAACACATCTCCACTTGACAAATGCACATTGGTGTTTAAACCACTGTATTTGCTAGAACAAGAGCCTGATAATTTAGAGGACGTGATATGTCGCTCTATTATTGATTATTACCTCCAACATCCATCTCCTATTAAGCATGTCTACCTAGCAGAGTTTGTATCGCATTACAAAAAAAATGGTACACCCATATCAAAAAGAAAAAAACCAAATGTAATACGCTTTGTAAAATACAACAAACACACTAACTATGAAAACTATTGTAGAGAAAACTATTGTTGTACGTTCCATTTTATCAAAATGAAAACATATTAAAACATAACTTCCCTACATGGGAAGTTGCATATATTTCTTATGAGACTATAGTACAAACCAATGAATCTAGATTTACATACAATGTTAATCCAACATGGGGTGATTTAGAAAGTGCAGTTTGATGCAACCTGCCATCGACGGCACGATCGCTCTCACCAGGACCTTCAACAACGCGGCCCGAAGAGTTAACAACTCTTCTGACTCCCTCGGGAGTCTTCTACCCACAGTGCTCTTCTCGGCGATCTCCCTTTTGTCAGTCGGGAAATCGGGTTTCGCGGATTCGCGAACCTTGTGTGCACCTCTTGTGCAATATGAAACTCCGAATCCTGATCCCCGATGTCAACGGTCAACACTTCTGTGTATCGGGGATTTCCCTATCGGGAAATCGGCAGATGAAAAGTGGCGATTTACTCACCTTTCAAAACCTCGAACGCCGATGTGTGATGCCACGTGCTGTCCTCCGTTCCGTCTCCGTGGGACCCGTCGCAACTCAGGGCTTCGTTGTTTCTCCGTGCTCCCTTCGACTTCAAAACGCCGAAGTGCCGAGTCCCGACTCCTCGGGATCTCGTGCCACCTGTCCCTCCGATGATCGACGGCTCCGATTAAATCGGGAAATCGCAACTCGCGGTTTCTACGTGCATGCAAATCTTGCACTCACCAACCCTGATATGTCGATGCTCGATGGCAAACGGATTCTCTAGTGCTCCTGCGAGTTAACCCCCTTGCAACTCCTCCGCGATCTGACGGTCTGCGGAATTTCGTGACTCTCCTCACAATTTCAAGTCGTCGATTCTCTTCCTCTTGAGAATCCTCCGGCTCCCAAGCCTTCCCTTGGTTCAAATCTCTCCCAGGCCTGTTCCTACAACGTGAACGTGGAACTATCCCTCCTGAGATGAATTCTCTCCGACTCCTTCAGAGACTTCGAGCACGATGCCTGCTCTTCACCTTCAACAACTTTCAAAGTGTTGAAGTCTTCCAGGTTCTGCACTTTCACAGTCACAGCAACCCCGGCCTTCCTTTTCTCAGGCTTGCTCCTGAGATCTCCATCCGACCTGCACTTCACCTGCACGGCTCGAATAACCCAACACGAGAATAAGAGCTTCACTATTGAACCTCCTCAATGCACTCTATGCGGAGGAATTCGACTGCACTCTATGCAGGAATCTTCTGGTTCAGATAGTGAAACAATTGGAACTTATTCTCTCATTCTCTCAGGTTACGAACCTGATATGCAATCACATATGCAGCATATAGAAGATAAGCATAAAAAGAAGCAAGTATGCAACAGCATAATATCAACAACACACAGAGATCAAACACATCCATGGAATTGAATCAAAGTTTTCCTATTAATTCAATATCTGTACATGGGGATTCTTCACAAACTCTCTGCTCTGTTCTCCCTTCTGTATGAATGAGCATGATAATCTCAATGCTAATGCTGAATAATTTATGATAATCCTACAATGATACAAAGGAGGGTGCCTATATTCTGTTTTCCCTCTC
>ML800201.1:64990-96076 GCA_009831015.1 Picea engelmannii | reverse complement strand
TTGCTAGAAAAGAGTTGGAGCTTCTGTTTTGCAATTCAGAAAACATAGTAACAAATACCTATGAACACCAGACCTTGTACTAACTTTTATTCACATATGATAAATTGAATGTATTGTCTTTGGTTTTTTGTCATGAAAACAAGTTGAAAAAGACTTCTATAGGTCCATCCCAGAACTCTATATTTAACCAACATATTCATCAATCATGCTAATATTAATGAAGGTTTTACTTTACTTATCTACTAGAATGTTTGAAGCATACTTTCTTTTAATACTAAATGATAAAAACTCATAAATCACTTAAAGCATTAATCATAATTTAGGAAAGTGACCTTCTAGCTAATGGGACTTTTCAGTATATTGTCAACTATATGGGAAATTTATTGTACTATAAGGGGTTGGCCTAAAGGTTAAGACAATTGGTTGTGTCCTTGGAGTTTATTATTACTTATTATCTTTTCATAGAATCAAACATTGATGTCTACATATCAATATCCATTCTAGCAAGATAATGTAACCATGACATGCATTATCTTTTCATAGAATCAAACATTGAAGTCCATGTATTAGTCTTCATTCTAACAAGATAATGTAGCCATTATAGGAAGTAGGCCTTGTTATATATCATAGATTGTCAAAAAATGAGGTTTCTTCTATAATTATTTGCAATTAAGATTCTCATTCAATCAATTTAATATAGAGCTTGCATTTCAAATGGGTACGAGATCATGACAATGGGAAATTTTGCAGTACTCTATTAGATAATCAGTGCCCCATTTAGATTTAGATTAAGGCAAGCATCGAGTCGCTTGTTGAACCCTTTATACCATATGAGTAAAGGTTTTGGGGACCTTGCTTAGGTGAGGTTAACTAGACATATATTGAAAGAATGTTATGATGCTATTGCTCATTGCATAAGGCATTCAATATTTTGTACAAGGTTTTCTCTTCCCTTCATCTAAGTCTGTCCTTTCCCTACTTAAATTAGGATTATAGTATGTAAGTAGCAATATCTCCAAAAGTCACCAAACCAATGTTTACATGACTTCCTCCATAACACCAAGCATATTAGAAGCTATAGATTGCATACACTTGAGCCTCCATATATCATGCATGCTAATGTTTTATGTTGGACAATTGGATAACTCTATGTATGCACTCACCCACTTCCGTCAAAGTTGAATTCCACAGTACACAGGTTCAAAATAACTGCCAATTTAACTCGTTTTTTGTTTACCAATATTGGAGCATTTACATTCCTGTCTACTATAAGATCAGAGTCCAGACTAAATACATCGTTGTTTTAGGAATATATTGTGCCAAGTCAATATGGCATGTGAGGAATATATTGTGCCAAGTTTTCCTACTAATCCTTCTAGAGTTAAGACACAATTTCTGAGAGCATGGTAGAACCTCAAGACAAGGCTTTAGAAGCACAGTTAACCTCAACGGATTTATGAGACTTGTAGCAGCATATGTAATGGTTGAGATGGAGATGAGGTATTATATACCATTCTAAATCTATAGGAGCATAAGCAAGTATAATTATGGTTATATATACATGAAGTCAATGTGATTGACTCATTGGAGTTCAAAATTGAAGTGATTTTTGGCCTTCTCCTGGTAGCAAACATTTCTAGGAATATCATGAGCATTGAATCAACATTTATGACAGCTCCCAAGCCAAGCATATTTGATGAATGGTGTATTCAAAACAAGGTATATAAGGAGATCCACCTCTTAGAACACCCATAGAACACATTTTAGAGGTGTTCTCTTTTGTTTGAGGATTGGGTTACTTATTCATAAAGAATGATTCCAGCTTGTGGGAAGATATAGAATGGGTTAAACTTTAGATATGGGAAGACACCCCACTCTTGGAGGAACCATTAAACACTTGTTTTTTCTTAGAGGCCATTAAATATTGAAGTCTATATTCTAGTAAGAGCACTCATATATGCCAATGTACTTTTCTCTCCCTCAAGCATGTCATACCGAGTATATAAGTTGCCACTCATTGTGGAAATACTTTGTGACATAATTGATAGTGCTAAGGCCTTCATAATTTAAACCTCTTCAATTCCCCCTTCGTTCTCACTTACACTCACCACACCCATGTCTTAAGGGCCTCCTTCACAAAGGATACTGTCACACCACTGCACCCATAGTTGAAAACATTTCAACTTTGTTGCACCCACGCAAGGTTTAATTTGCAATGAAATCCGCAAGCACCAAATAAATCCCCCCATACACTAGCACTAGGTTCAATCAACATTCTTTTTATGAACCCATGGGCTTCATACAAGCACCCAACATGGCCAAAAAGAAAAACCATACATGCATAATTCTCTGGGGTAGCCCTAATTTTATGATGATCTCAATAATGCAATCAAAGGATTTCCAACCTTCATCTATAATACCTGCATGGTTGCAGGCAGACAAAAGAGTTGTGAAGGTGATATGGTTTGGTATAAATCCTACCTCTTTCATCTTATCAATGAGTGCAATGGAATCACCACCATGTCCGTGTATATCATACCCTGTGACCATTGCATTCCATGTGGCCATATCTCCTTGAGATATTTTGTCAAACACAAGACATGCATTTTATATACACCCACATTCTGCAAACATATAAATGAGTGAAGTCTCAACAAAAGAATTAAACCCTAATGCACTTCTAATGTTGTAACCATGGATCTCCTTAGCATGTTGCAGAGCTACCAAGTAGGCATACGTTAGTAGAATGATAGAGATAGTGACAGAGTCCAGTCCCATTCATGTTACTTGCATATGTCAAAAGAGTTTTAACGGCATATCACTCTACCTATCCTCAACATAGTCTGCAATTATTGTAGTCCATGAAACTACATTCTTTTGTGAAATCCTATCAAATACCTGGTGTGCATTCTATGAAGACAATTATTGTATGGAGATCATAAAATCTATCATATACAGTAGAGAAACATTACACAATTGAAGAAAAAGACTCATACCAATGATCAAATCACAAGAATCTCTTCACAAGTCTGCAATATGTCTCTGTGTTCAATTTAGGAAAAGTACATGCATATGCTGCTCCTTGGCTCTCAAAATCTCAGACATCCCACCTCTAATACATTGCATTACATTCATATATAATGAAAACAAGTCGAATTCCTCCTAAGGAGGTCGAATTCTATTCCAAAAAGTCAAATACATGCATCTATCCTTAATAAAAAGTGATTTGGATGCCTCTTTGGGTGAAAGCACAACCCTTCTTCACAATAAAATATGATAAAGCTTCATCTAGAAGACTCCTCAAAACTGGGCTCTCCTCAAACATGATGAAAATTGCATAAAGAAAGTGTTAACTATGTCTTGGTTGTTGCATGTCAATCTCCTAACTCTAGCACTCCTCAAGTAAAGCTCTTCTAGTATGTTCATTCCTTAAAATAGGTAATCTACTCTGCAGGTAGTGGAGCGCTTCTCTTTACTAGCATACATAACCTCGATCATGTCATAAACCCCTTTTAATTTGCCTTAAAAGGTGGAGGGTTCCTTCAAGGTGGGCCTTTGACCTTGTGAAATGGTTTCTAGTTGACCCATGTCAATATCCTGAAGGGCGTTCTCAATCTAGGCCTTGACTATGCCTCTCTAAGCATGCAGGAAATGAAATAGCCCTATGCACTTCCTCACCACAAAATCACTTTCTCAGCTGATGTTCAATATCTGAAAGAAGGGAAACATATTTGAAAAGTATCGACTTAATGTGCCCCATTTGTGTGAGTGAATAAAGTGTAGTGCCTTCAATAAACTTGCCCTTACTGCTAGCTTAATTCCCTCAACAAAGGGCACACTAATTGTTGGTTTTTATGAGAGTGAAAATAGACTGAAGTACACAGAGGTGCCTTTTAAGCTAGAATCAGAATTTTCTCTTCTATAAATGTGTCTTTATTCTGAGTTTTTGGCACACTCAAACATTGCCCAAAAGATGCTTCAATAAATCTACCCATCTGTATGCAAGACCATCACACGATCCAGAAGAATAGCAGCCAATATGGACTCAAAGAAAGCGTTCAGACTGGTCACAAACTAAAGATCAACCTCCAGAACAGTTTGGATAAAATTTAAAGTTGTAGGCTACACGTTTTAGGAAATGACGATTTTTCCCGGTCACATTTGTCTGAAATCCAGCAAGAAATTATTAGATTTGTAGATTTGAGTAATTATTTCTGTATAATCTAAGTGTCCCAGGGATTTTTCAGCACGCTGAATCCATTTCTGCATTCAAAAATGGATTTTGAACAACAAAAAATAAAGATTCGTGTAAATTTATATCGTCGGATTCCGGCGAAAAAAGCCATTTCGTAGAATAGCTAGACAACGCCAAATTTTAAAGGTTGAGTCTGAGCTAAAGCCAGCTGGAAAGAGGCGCCCCATACTGCTCAAAATAGGGCAAGATAAGAGCATTAAAGAAGGGATAAACCACTCCAAATCCAATACTCAAATTCTGCCTCTTTTGTTGATGATGTATCATGCAAAGTTGCAAACCAAACCCATGTTATAACATCATTCACCCCACATCTTTGAAGAAACAAAATTTCCCTGCCTGCCCTCTTCAAATCTACCTTTTGAGTAGTTGATCAGAGAACAGGCATACTTTTGAAACACTGGTCTGAAACTTCCAAAGGATCCTGCCATAAAATAACACAAAATATGTTCCTGAAACCTGTAATCTGTCTGAGATAGTTGTGTAACTTAGGCTCCTTAGCACTACGAAATCATCATATCTTCCTCCAATAGTAGCGTGGTGGGCCTAAGATGACCATGTAATGAGGCTTCAAATATGGAACTAATTCCACTATAGAATAGCACATGGAAAGTCCAAAAAAGGGCACTTCTAAGCATAAATAACTCCTCTCTGAGTGTGATTGTGCCCTCGCTGCTGCCAGGAATGCATTAGAACAGATCTGAATATGGAAACCCATGAATCTGCCTTTCTTCTAGTAATAACTCCTTGGAAGTAATGCCCAGATGTTAACAAGTTGTCCTAGGCCACAAGCAGCAACCTTCTTACTATTGTTTTCAATCATGGACAGGTATGCCAATGATATCTTTAGCATAGTGCTAAAATGATAAAAAAGGGACCCCAGAAATACTCCAGAATAACCATGTTTCTTGAAAATCTAAAGGCATCAGCTGCAAATACTATTTTCAACCCATCAAGATGTCCTCACCAATATATATTCCTCAAAAAGAAAATGCCAAAGACAGCAGTCCTATTTCCACCAAAGTGCATCTTCAGATCTCTAGAAGTGAAATAGAAAGGCTCTCTCTCCCATCATAAACAAGATGCCAATCTCTCTAGCTCACAACTCCTGGTACAGTGCTTCTGAAAATCCCTAAAATGTTCATGCATTTTGGGACATGCTCTATATGATCTCCCTCAAAATTGAGTACCACGGTAGAGTAAAAGTCAATAAAAATTTACGAGACCATTGAATCATTGCGTGTACTTCCTCCAAAGGAAGTTGAGTGCATTGATCATGTCATGATTGTAAATTTCCAAAAGTGATTCAAACCAAATATTTTTCTACAGTTGAGTGATTGTGTGTGAAAGGAGAACATTGGTTCTATGTTTCCTTCGTATAGGTATTACAGAAAGATAGCTACTAAGAGAACAATGAGAAGAAATGATAAAGACCTAAGCACTATTTAGAACAACAAAACTAGTGAAAAACTAGAATTCTTTGTGTGAATCCAAAAAGGAGATTGAGAAAGCTCTGTTAAGGGCATTGCAAAAGTTAAAGAAGATGGAAACTAAGATTGAGGCCAAAGAAAAGAAAAAAAAGGCCAGAAAAGAAATTGAAGTAACCCCAATGATGGAGGTGCCTACACGGATTGATAATCCTTGGAATTGTGATCGTTGATTCACATGTAGGAATGGAAAGAAATAGTGATATTGTCTAGTCAGAAATCCAAGCCCAATTAGTCAATGCTAATTTGTAGAATCTAAACATGTCCAAGAAAATAAACTTGATGTGATGGGGAAGGAAGACCAGCAAGTTGTCAATGTTGAAGAGATGTATGGTGATTACAGTAGATTTGCACCCAACAAATGGTGCAACACATGAATGAGAGTCGGTGGAAGTAAAATTCCCTTCAGAGTTGGACATTGAAGAAAAGCTACACTACCCAAAGGGGGGTCCAAAATTAGATACACGAAGAGGTAGATCCCAGCATCTGACATCAATATTGCACCATTTATTCCAGTTATATATTACCAACAGTTGTCTAGTGTTTTCTCTCACGCATTCAACCTCCTCAACGTGCCCAGGAATACCATTCACATATTCCACCCACCATTAAGTTGCTCTTCCTTATCGTTTTTCATCTCCCTATTATAGTCAGAAGTAGTAGTCATAGCTTGAACTATTAGATCAAACCCATACTTGGCAGCAGAATAAGTAGTAACACTATATTTAATACATATATTTATATATATCCTGATTTGTTGGTTCGAAAATAGAATAGATTGGATCAAACACATATTTGGTAGCAGAAGAAATAGATAGATAGATAGTCAAACTTTATTTCATTTCCTTATATCCTGATTTGTTGATTCGTAAATCTATTATATTCATGGGTAACACAGTTTCCATTTCATGCAAGCCGCGTTCTTCATTACACTAAGCCTTTGCAAGACCAGGTTACATACTTCGTGACAGCAAAATGCCCAAAATCTAAACCCTAGATCCTGACCTTGTTCACCATCTTTCTTCCTCTATGTATGTATAACCCTAAAATCCCTGAAGCTTAAAATTCCCAAAACGCAAAAATTTTGAAAACCTAAATAGATAAAAAAAAATTGGAACCAAAAAACATATAGCAAAATAAAATCACTTTGAAGTCTTTTCAATGTCCTTACTGGAAAGCATGGTGAGAATTTTTGAATGGAATGTATTTAATAATAGTTATGTATAGTGTCACATATTCACGGGCAAGTTTCTCCGTGGACAGAATCAGCAATCTATGAAAATGGGTACTCAACAAATAATAAGAAAATAGCCACCTGACGGAGATATGCGATGGTGGGTAGCGGCAAGGGCACTTTGTTGGACTCGAACTGTGGTTGTTGGCGAGGAATGGAAGTCAATAGTTTGATCTGCATCATTATACAACTTCAAATCAGGGGATGATAAGAGGCTATCGTCTTCTGCAGATACGTCTATGAGGCTCAAGCCATCCACATCAGTTTGACGATCCATCGATTGGATCCCCACATTCCAATCTCCCCACGAGATTCGAACCTTGGTGTTTATTTTCACAAAACTTGAAAAGAAGATCTGAAAAGGGGTAAACAAAGGTCGAAAAAAAGATTACAGGAAGATCTGAAAGTCGTTTATGGTAGAATAAATTCAAATCTCTCCATGAGCGGGAAAAATATATAAATCAACGAATTTGAAATTAAAATAAAATATGGAAGAGTATATTGGTTTTTTATATATGTATATGGAGTTTTTATAAATCAATGAATTTGAAATTAAAATAAAATATATTGGAAGAGTATATTGGTTTTATATATATATATATATATATAAAGTTTTTATGATCTGGCAACATTGTTAAGAATCAATAGAGTTTTCATCATCTTGGTTTAAATTCATGACCTTTAGGTTTAAACTCATAACCATTACATGTAAAATATCTATATTTATAAATCATGTAAATTATCTATATTTATGTAAAGGAGTGGGCTAACTAGGGAGAAATCTTTCCTCTCGAGTTATTTTTAGGGAGAAATCTCTATAAAATCTCTGCAATTTTAGGGATCCTACAGAGAAGTGTGTCCATAAAACTTTAAAAGTCCAAAGAAATCCAAATTTCATGGGAAAAATCAATCCCATAAAACCCTAAAGGAAATTTATGAGTGAAATCGAAAATCCATGTGGAAATTGATGGGTGAAATCATTCCTACAAAACTTTGAACTCTGAAGGAAATCCATGGGTAGATTTGTTCCCATAAAGCCCTGATTTGACAAAATGAAAAATGAACAAAATGCAGGAGAAATAGTCCAAAAAAACATCCAAATTCCATGGGCAAAGTAAGTCCCATAAAACCCTGAAATAAATCTATGGGAGAAATCCTATAAAACTCTAAAGGAAATCCATGGGAAAAAACGTTTCCATAAAACCCTGATTTGAAAAAATGCAAGCGAAATAGTTAGAAAAACACACTGGTTTAAAAAACTCTGGGCGAATTACTTACCAAGAAATCTCCATTCCAAAAAATCGAGGCGAAATGAAGGTTCAGTCATGAAATTTGGATGGTGAAACCTATTTCCATCGATTTTCTTTATGATTTTATGGGGACGAATAATCTAAACTATATATTTTTTAATTTAATATTTGTGCTAAGCTTTTGAAAACACTACTTTAACTACTTTAGTAAAAATTTGCCCCCTTAAAATTTTGAACTTCCAAGTTTCACCCATTCATGAAATTTCGCCCCTAAAATCTTCTATGGAGATGGGGAGTCTGACATTTGACAAAGATGACTAGTTAATTGTTGAATTTGTTACTGCAACTGCTAATATTCAATCTTCTTCTTTTGGCATCCAATTGCATAGCTTGTTTGAAGAAAAAGGCATTGCAGGAAATATTGTTCATGCAATAGCAACAACAAATGCAATCATTGTAGGTCTAATTGTAATTAAAACAACTAAGTTTCTTAGAAATGATTCAAAGAAATATAGAATGGCACACTGCTTACAACATCTATCAAGGAAGATGCTTATGATTCCAGTAGAACCATTTGAAACCAACATATCTTGTTATATATGCCAAAGACACCTCTATCACTAGAGGTGAATACTCAACAAGAAAAACTGAAGGATATTATGGAGAAATCTGTTAAGGCTAATATGAGTGTCAATTCACCATTAATCATGCATGGTTCTACACTTTTGTTATAGTAATGTGTAGTAAATGTAAATAGTATTCTTTCAAGTTCTATTTGCAACCTGAGGGGCATTTGATTATCCTCGTGTTGATGAATGATTGTAACATCATTGCAAGTCCCTACTTGACTTTCACCTTCCATCAACAACTATTGATCTATAGCAATTAGAAACAACACAAACACATAAATTACACAGGTGTCATCAGTCTTACAAAGATCTTGTTTCTTCTTTTTGTTCCCCTTTCTCTCGTCCTTGGAATATTTGGATCTATAATTTACCCAAATGTTGAGTCTAACATCCAAGTCTGGATTAAGAAAAATATACTTGGAAATTCAAGATCTGCAACTTAAATAAAAACTAGTTGCTAGAACATATACATAACACTCCATAGATCCATCTACATATGTTTTAGTCCTGGACATGAAAATGAGCATTTGTATTTGTCTCATGGAGAGAGTGATTGTGTAGAGTAATTGATAATTTATCATAAAAATAATGGAATGAGTGCCCCTTCTTTTACCTCCATCTCATTGGTCTTCACATCAGTGTTATAGTTGTGACCTAACCTATGGAACTTAGAACATACTCAATAGTTGTGGAAGTGAGACCCCTACGTTGTCTTATAACTTACACTATCTTCCTCTGTTTGGATCCTTCTAGCAGTTCTATGACAACAGATCTTAAAATTGAATGATCATCACTACTCATAAAAGTCACAACAACTAACAGTTGAGATCCAACACCAACTTCCATCTATAGGAATTCAATACTAAACATGATGGAAATGCACCTTCACGAGGCACACACTAGTGATGAGAATGTTGCAGAGTCTTTGTACTATTCTTAAGTTACAATTACTTTAAGTTGTGCCAATGATATCTCACCTCTGTTTGAGCATTCTTATGATCTGGGTTTAAACATGACTCTCTGTTTGTTGGAAAATAGATTAAATCTGTAAATATGTCATGCAAAGTCAAAGGGTCATTCTACTTCAAGTGTATCCATTCTTTGTTATATCTCAATAAAACAAAAATGTGTCTAAATTTAATCAATCAATTGAGGCAACAAACAATCAACCAATCAAGAATGCAAATTTATAGCTGAGAAGGAGATCTCAATAAAACCCAAATGCATCTAAAGTCGACCAATCAATTGAGACTACAAATTCAAAGTTCAGGAGGAGAGATCAATAAAACTCAAATGAGTTATAGTAGAGAATGGTTAGCACCTTTTTCTATGTGGTTCTTGAGTCCTCTTAGGTTATTTTCCCCATTATTATTTTATTTTATATAAAAATATGATCCCCTTAAGAAGAGGTATTAGCAAAGGTGAGTCATTGCATGCAGGTATTGGTAAAGGAGAGCCATGGAACAAAGAAAGAAATTCGACATTGTGACAATTGAAATTAAAATTAAAAAATTTGGGTGTGGCTCATATTGAAACAAAAAATTAGTTAATAAAATTTAATCAAATATTGAACTGACTTGGGTAATAGTCGATGATGGAGATGAGAACTACCAAGACGCGCTGGAAAATAAGTATGAAATGAAATGATTGCTACTTTATCATCTGGTGTCCAATTGAAATGATTCCAATTGGCGATGAAATTAGACTCATTTTATAAATTTGTTATTATATCACAGATTGAGGTCAACCCTTGCATGGAGGATCTGGATAACATGAAACCAGTGTAGATTTGAGAAACTATGCCATTAATGTGAAGAGTTCATGTATCAGTGTTCATAAGGAAATATATGGTTTCCTTTCATATATAAAAATATTTATCATACAGGGAAGAAGGGCACAATATATTCAATGGATGGGATAACAAAAAAGTGGCATTGGAATATAATGTGAAAAAATACTCATGACACCATTAATAAATGAGCCATGAATCTAAAAACCATCAAAAGCGCTGACACCTTGACATCAAAAGTGTTGGCACCTTGACCTTGGGCTAAGCCAACAAAAATCAAATTTTGCTTACTCTACATGAATGCATGAATGATTCACATGCTTCGCATATACTTACTTCGCATGCTTCATATCTATTGTTCAAACCTTATTTGTATGTCACACACATGCGAAAATAACCAAGTATGTTAAACAATTAATTAAAATGCATCCAGAAACCCCCAGAGTATTAGATCTGAGAGTCAGAACACTAGTTCAATAGTAGATATCCAGATCCATCGGATTTGGGATATTTCATGAGATTTCATCGTTGGTCCCGCTGGAAGGTTGACTTTGTTGATATTTCCAAGACATGTTTTTTCCCAGGTGGGACATCCACATGATCACTTTAGAACATGTTGTAAGTAACCCATCTCCAGATTGTGTCCATACAACTGCATGAACTCTAGAAGTATGTGATAGTTTTAGGACAATATGTGCAGACATGAGCTCTAAGACGGATCTTATAGGTTGTGTTGGAGATCAAGCAGAGGTTCAATACTAAGGAAAAACTCAAGCTCACAATAAATTACAGGTTCCTTGACACAAAGTAGTACAAGGAAATGGGTATCCATATGATGAACAAATTGTATAACATAAAGGAAAAGGATCACCCTACCAAGTGCATAAATCTGCTAGGATCACCTGAACTGACTTGGTTTTGACAATAAATTTCTATTGACAAAAAATCAAGATTGCAGTAGAAATTACAAACACGCTTCATGGGTTCAGTCCTGAGAAAAAATTTTAACGTTTTAGATTCAAGTGTGACATTGGATTAGACAGGGATATGATTTTTTATTTTAAGAGTTGTGAATATGAATTAAATCATATATAATGTGAAGCATGCAAACAAGTTTAGAATTTGTCATAATTGAGTAGAATCGTGAAAGAAGACTATGAAGGCTTGAAGAATATAGTTACAGACTTTAAACTTAGATGGAACATGTCTATAATAACATTTAGGTAATTTTATAACTGGGTCAATATTTATAATAATTTGTTGCATGTTTTGGCATACTAATTAGATTAACATTACTAAAAAACATTTTTTGTCGTTCCCCACTCAACTCATTCAACACTGTATTGCATGAACCCATTTCAAGTTTAAGAAAAAGGAGTTGCACACACAGCACAAACAAGGCAATTTGATCTTTTTCCCTTTATGAATTGAAGTGATTGATCATTGATCCATTAATGTAATTAAAATGACCATCTTATGAAAACTCGATACTTAATATTTGAATTTTAATGCAAATTCTTCTGTGAACATAATTTCCTTTAGACTAGTCATTCAAAATATCTATGAGATAGATTTCATGGACCGTGTGGCTACAAATACCCTTTATTTTGTTTGTGATCATGAGATGTTATATTCATCACTCCCAACTCTTTAGAGCAGAATAATCGCAGAAAATTGATCATGTGTAAGCAACACGGAAACAAACTGGCATAAAGAATACCATAAGGCCTTTGTAACTTGACAGCTAAAATTAGTTGGACTCCATCCCACTAAAATGCTAAAATTCTAGGATTTAAGAAATCTTGCTTGTTGTTCAGAACTTCAAATAGCTTGTTGCAGCACACAACAACATTTTGTGGCAACACACTCACAAGCCTATATAGTAAATTCTAGTGCACCCTTGAGTGTTTGAAATCTTGTTGTCGATGGAAATGTTGTACCTTCATTTCTTAGTAAAAAATTTGGGTACATTTCAACTTCATTATACATTAGAGGGACCAATTTTTCAGTCATTCAGGGTACTATTCCTATCATTAACTTATTTAGGCCATTGTAGTAATGGCATGTCTTGAGCCTTCTATGCCTGTTGTGCTGGGGTAAAACTTACACCAATCCAAACTTGGGTCTTCTTTCCAGCTTCACATGATTCTTGGTGGTTGGCATTGCAGTTAGTGCATATAATCTAGGAGACTTACAATTATAACTAATTTACACAATTGAGGCAGTTTATTAGGTTGGAATGTGCATTTCATTCTGCTCGATTCTTGTATATTTCTTGCTTCTATGACCAATGTGAACTAGAAGCTAATTTGAATCAAAGTTCATGTGACTGCGGGGTTCATTTGGAGCAAGGAACTGTACTTTCTTTGATTGAGAAGGATGGGGTTGTGAAGGGTGTAAAGTACAAGTCTATAGCCGGCGAGGAACTTGAAACATTTGCTCCTCTTATTGTTGTTTGTGATGGGTGCTTTTCAAATATGAGGTTCTCACTTTGAAATCCAAAGGTGCTTATTTATATTATTTTCCACAATGTTTTCTTTTCCTCAAAGATTAGATAACAAACCAGTGGCTTTGCTGGTGCATGATAAAAGTGTCATAAGTCAGAAGAAGACTTTTATTCATGTGGGCTATGTGAAGCATTTTGTCTTTTATAGAAAAAAAATTACATTGTGTTTCATCACAAATTTAAATGAAATGAAATGCAATATAAAAAATGTTTTTTTGAAGAATAGCGAAAATACTAAAAAACTGAAAAAAAAAAAAAATAATAATAAAGCTTAGCTTTAACCCTCTTATTAAGACATGCAATTCATATTATACTGCACTTGTCTAAATCTGAGTCGAGAGGGGCATCAACCACCTCAACCTCGACCTCCTCAATCTTTCCACCTAACTGGACTAGGAAAGTGGGAAGAATCACGTGGGGTCTAAAAGAATGCCCATCAAATGTAGTCAACATGGTCATGGATTGAGACAAGGGCGGAGAGCCAATGGATTTCCAACAAGCTAGAGACATCACAGATGTTGAAGCACCTTCATCAATTATAGTACATTTGATGGTAATTTTCATGTTCTCCACATGGATTTGAAAGGCCGCGTGGTAAGGTAAGTGAGGCTTAATGTCCATAACATCAAAATTGATAACCTTTGAGCCACATGGGTCTAGATATCCTAATGTAGATAAAAATGTGTTCCTCTATGAAGGACATGTTTGGAGCACCTCCAAAGCCGACATCGCGCATGTGGTTTGGCCCAAATCCTCAACAATCGAGTAATTTTTGGTGGCTCTAGCATTGGGATTGTGGGCAGAGCGCTTAAGTACTCCTTTAGGAATATGAGACGGAGGTTATGGCTTATCTATATACAAGGGTGTTTCTGGGTGAGGAGGAGGCTCTGGACCTAAAACATTCTGTGAAGAACCGTAATTGCGAGATCGAGTGGCTACATCAATCTGAGACTTAATTATATCGACGCCAAAATGACCACCTTCATGTGCCAAGGGTTTTTTATTCCCACTTGATTCATTTCCTGGGAGTGGCCTATGTTATTAAAATATGAGACATAGGGGGTCTTAGTTGCATCCACAAGAAGAGAAATAACCCAGAGAATTGATCAACAAAGGGAGACTGAGCTTCATTGAACCAATTTTTCAACATGTTAATCAACAAGAGGGTCGAGTTTGTTGTAGGTATGTCAAACAAGTTTCCCATAACAAGTCGATCTTAGAAGCCTGAGGGGAAAGTTACTTTTTCATTTCTTGGAAACTATATTTATGTATATATGAGTAGTGTTGCAAAAAATGATGGTTTTGTTAGCCAAACTATATGAGGTTTAAATTTTGTTGTGCAAAGGAATTGTCCTCTAAACAATCTATAGTGAATATAATGATGTTGGAAAGAAACAAAATTTCCAAATCAATGGAATCCATGATCGGGTTGTATGGAGGTCTAGGATTTGTAGTGTTATTCCTATTCTACCACATCACAAAATAGTGAACACAATATAAATGAAAAACAATACCCTTGTATACCAATTAGAAAATTAAAACGAAGCGTCATTATTATAGCAAACTTGTCGCAACATCCATCAAATGCAACATATTTATATATTTTATAACGTCGCAATTCCAACGTTATAAAAACCTAAGTGACCGTTAGTATTTTGACTTGGTAAACATACTAAGGTGACCATTGGAGGGTGAAAACCTAGTTTCCTAAACGTCGCAATTGCGACAACAATCTTCACAAACGTGGCAAGAGAGACGACTATGTCACAAACGTGGCAAGAGAGACGAATGGGTGGAAAACATGGCAAGAGAGAGGGAAACGTGGAAAGAGAGACGTCAACGTGGCAATACCGACGTTATCGGGCAATATGAATTTTTGTTTTTTTAATTTCCTCTATTTTCCGACAGTATGGACAATTTTGTCCATAACGCCGCAAATAGAACGTCGGAATTTTTACAATATGTACTAGTGATATATTAACTACTATGTTCATGTGGGTAGGTTGAGGGTGTTATGGTTGCAGCAAATGCCTACTCGACCCCCTTCGAGCCTGTATGTGCCAATTGCAATTCTCCTGCTTATGCCTCTGCGTTCATAAATAATGGCACAATTGATTGTCTACGATGTGTTGCAAAATTCCCTTACATATATAGTCATTGTGTCAACGTTGTCATATGAACCCTCATCAACACAATTGTACATTGTATAGTTAGACAACCTGTATTACAATATGCGCTTCCTAGGTTGACAGAATTTCCATATGAAATATACCCGCAGAAAAAGGAAAAGATTGTCTACATGCTACGTGACTTTCGCGTGCATAGCAAATTTACCTTAAATGAGCACAATGCCATACTGCATATCGGTTGAACCCAAAAAAACAAAATTACATATTATGCGTTGAAAAGAAATGAAACTGTGTGATCTGTTTCTATCCATGTTACCCAATCAAGATATGAATAAAATTTTCCACTACCATGGCAAAGTGAAATGGACACGCATAAGATTGTTTAGTCCAGGAATGAAAAGCATGAGGAAAAACCTCATACAAAGTATCCCAATTATGAAAAAATCAGGTCCATCGTTTGAGATGCCAAAATTGCTTGCTCTTATGAACAGATCCATCGGGCATTTTCAATAATACTGCAAATTTTGCATTGTTCAAAGTCCATTAAGTTAAACGCTGACAGTTTTTTCCAGAACTAGTAATGTTAGAACATTGTCAGGTCAACGTGATCTTGGTTCATAGAAATATCTGAAGCAAATGATCATAGTTATCTTGGTTCATACTAATATAGCAATCAGTGAATTTTTTGGTGCCCATTTGGAAGTATGGTTATAGAAGGGATACAATGCCCACTCCTTGTTGATTTTTGTTTGTGTTGTATTTGCCAAACTTTTGATCATGTGCTTTGGTGTTGTAATTCAAGGTTCTCATGGGCCTAGTTTTTGGATTGTGAGTGGATAATAGATTCAGGATCTTAGCGCTTTTTATATGATCTTAAAGAATATACAGGACCTGCCTTGCCTTTTAATGCAGGCTCTGTGGAGAAAATGTAATATGTACTTCATTTAACTAGTTATACTTGATTAATGAAATTACCAGTATTCTTTTTTGGAAATATTTTGCAAAACAAAAATATGTCCTAGCTGAAGTCAAATGGAAATATGTTATCAACCCCACAAAATTAAATTTCAAGTTTGTCATTGCTATACTTACGCTCAAATTGACAGTACAATAACTTTATTTCAACAACCCTCCATTGATTTCTCTTTATATTTTCGATGCTTCTCTTACGCAAACACATCTTCGAAATTATAGGTATGAGTCACTTTATCTATTCCTTGATTGAATTGTCTATATAGTTGTGTAAACAACTTCATAGTTGATGTTGGTCCTAAATTCTACCCATGGATGCTAAAGGGCGGAGCTACGCCACCACAATTTTGGAATGCTCGTTCTTTTCAATTTTTTGATCAGTTAGAGGGTTGGTTCATGAAGACAACATCATGGAGAGATTGGAAAGATGATATGCATGAGATTTATCCTTGCATGTTGTTACATGAATGTTAGACAAGTGACATACTAAAGGTAAAAAACGGAGGGAAACAACAAACCATTCAATGAATAATCTGGTGCAAGAAGTTTAATACTTAAAATAATGTTTCAACACATTAAACAATGTATCAAAAACTCAATTACTGTGACAGGTTGCAACACAAACAAATCTTCATCAAAACATTATCTTTTCTCACATGCACCCCAGGTGCCCCCCAATCGCCTAAACTGATCGATATTTCGATCTACCAAATCAACCTCCCTATTATCGAATTGGCGGAGGTGAATATTATGGGATCTGAAGAAAAACAATTGTGTAGATCTTGAATTGGGAAAAATTGTTGGTTATTTTAGTTTTTTTAAGGAATTATCACAGTAAGAATGCAACATTGTGCTAGCCCACTGTTATCTACGAAGGTGGTGACGTCATGTCCCTATTTAATATTGTGAATATATTAAAGCTTGTCATATTTGATAATATGTTTGCATATAAGAATGTTAAGTCATATATTTTGTCTATTGCTTATGGGTTTGAGAAAAATTTGTGAGCCGAAAACACCCTTCAAATTGGAACATGGTTTGTATTTGGGCCACAAAAATACTATTAAAATAAAATAATATGAATAATATTGAAATAAATATAAACAAAATATCTTTCAACTTGAACCAGAGTTTGTCGAGCTCCAAGTATATTTCAAAGATGAGAATGTATTTCCATAGTTAATGTGTTTCTATCGCTTGATAATTATCAGACTAAGTGTTGTTGTGTGAGGGATAAAGTTATTTTCTCCCTTTCTTTTCCCTCTTCTATACTTACCCATTTTTCCCTTTTCTTCTTCCCCTCTATTATCCATTTCTGGTTCTATACTTAGTCGCATTTCTATGATCACGGGTTCCCGGGGTGGCGGACTGTCAGATCCTCATCTCCATCTATATCCTCACATCACGAGTCCGACCGACCATCGTTCCTTTCCATACATAGCCAATTTTATGACTGTGGGTTCTCGGGTCGGTGCTATCGAACTCTCATGCCCCATGTTCTGTGATATACATCTTGCACCCAAACTTTTGTGATCTACAATTCGACCCCAAACTCCTCGAACTCGCAAGCCTCACTCTACCTATGATGAGTCTGTCTGACCGCCTCACCTTTCCATACTTATTCGATTCTTCACCTCTTGTCATCACAGATTCGCGGGTTCACAGACTCTCGGGTTCACAAAGGTTTCAAAGCATTTTTCGTTCCTGTCCATCCCCGCCACCTTCGCACCCTTCCCAATGCACATTAATTATGATTTTACTAGTGACAAATCACCACATAGGTTCGAAAATATTGGCATTAATAAGCAAAAACCTCGAGGAAATCTCCCATTAAAATGCATTAAACCAACATTTACGGAAGATTATATTATCATCCTCTGGCGTTTATTTTAAATACTATCAGGACACAATTATTGTCACAGGTTGCAATACAAACAAATCTTCATCAAAGCATTAGATTTTTTCACAGGTACCCCACGTGCACCCTACTCGTCAGAACTGACCGATAGTTCGATCCACCAAATCAACCTCCCTATTATCGAATTGGCAGAGGTGAATATTATGGGATCTGAAGAAAAAAAATTATGTGGATCTTGAATTGGCAAAAATTGTTGGTTATTTTAGTTTTTTTAAAGCATTATCACATTAAGAATGCAACATTATGCTAGCCTGTTGTTATCTACAAAGGTGTTGACGTCATGTCCCTATTTAATATTGTGCATATATTACAGCTTGTCATCTTTGAGAATATGCTTGCATATAAAAATGTTAAGTCATATATTTTTTCTATTGCTTATGCGTTTGAACAATTTTTTCCATCCGAAAACACCTTTCAAATTGGAACATGGATTACATTTGGGACACAAAAATACTACTAAAATAAAATAATATGAATAATATTGAAACAAATATAAATAAAATCTCTTTAAACTTGAACCAAAGCTTGTCGATCTCCAAGTATATTTCATAGCTGAGATTGTTTTTCCCATAGTTAATGTGTTCTCTATCGCTTTATAATTATCAGACTAAGTGTTGTTGTGTGAGGGATAAAGTTCTTCTCCCTTTCTTTTCCCTCTTCTATACTTACCCATTTTTCCCTTTTCTTCTTCCCCTCTATTATCCCTTTCTGGTTTTATACTTAGTCGCATTTCTATGATCGCGGGTTCCCGAGGTGGCGGACTGAAAGATCCTCATCTCCATCTAAATCCTCACATCACGAGTCCGACCAACAACCGTTCATTTCCATACTTAGCCAATTTTATGACTGCGGGTTCCCAGGTTGGCGCTATCGAACTCTCATGCCCCATGTTTCGTGATATACATTTTGCACCCAAAACTTTTGTGATCTACAATTCAACCTCGGACTCCTCGGACTCTCAAGCCTCACTCTACCTAGGATGAGTCTGTCTGATCACCCCGCCTTTCCATACTTAGTCGATTCTTCACCTCATGTTGTCAGAAATTCGGGAGTTCACAAACTGTCAGGTTCACAAAAGTTTCAAAGCATTTTTCTCTCCCATCCATCCCTGCCAGCTTCGCGCCCTTCCCAATGCACATTAATTATGATTTTACTAGTGACAAATCACCACACAGGTTCGAAAAGATTGGCATTAATAAGCAAAAAGCTTGAGGACATCTCCCATTAAAACGCATTAAACCAAGATTTATGAGTAACAATTACTGTCACAGGTTGCAATACAAACAAATCTTCATCAAAGCATTAGCTTTTCTCACAAGTACCCCAGGTGCACCCCAGTCGCCTAAACTAACCGATAGTTCGATCTACCAAATCAACCTCCCTATTATCGAATTGGCAGAGTTGAATATTATGGGATCTAGAAAAAAAAATTGTGTGGATCTTGAATTGGAAAAAATTGTTGGTTATTTTAGTTTTTTTAAAGCATTATCACAGTAAGAATGCAACATTATGCTATCCCATTGTTATCTACAAAGGTGTTGACATCATGTCCCTCTTTAATATTGTGCATATATTAGAGCTTGTCATATTTGAGAATATGCTTGTATATAAAAATGTTAAGTCATATATGTTGTCTATTACTTATGGGTTTGAGCAAAATTTGTGAGTCGAAAACACCCTTTAAATTGGAACATGGTTTACAATTGGGCCACAAAAATACTATTAAAATAAAATAATACTAATAATATTAAAATAAATATAAACAAATTCTCTTTGAACTTGAACCTGAGTTTGTCGAGCTCCAAGTATATTCCATAGCTAAGAATGTTTTTCCCATAGTTAATGTGTTTCTATCGCTTGATAATTATCAGACTAAGTGTTGTTGTGTGAGGGATAAAGTCTTTTTCTCCCTTTCTTTTCCCACTTCTATACTTACTCGTTTTTTCCTTTTCTTCTTCCCCTATATTATCCCTTTCTGGTTCTATACTTAGTCGCATTTCTATGATCGCGGGTTCTGGGGTTGGCGGACTGACAGATCCTCATCTCCATCTATATCCTCACATCATGAGTCCAGTCGACCGTCGTTCCTTTCCATACATAGCCAATTTTATGACCGCGGGTTCCCGGGTTGGCTCTATCGAACTCTCATGCTCTGTGTTTTGTGATATACATCTTGCACCCCAAAAATTTGTGATCTACAATTTGACCCCGAACTCCTCGAACTTGCAAGCTTCACTCTACCTACAATGAGTCTTTCTAAGTCCATCTGACCGCCCTGCCTTTCCATACTTAGTCGATTCTTCACCTCCTATTGTCACATATTCGCAGCTTCACGGACTCCCAAGTTCACAAAAGTTTCAATTCATTTATCGCTCTCGTCCATCCCCGCCACCTTCGCACCCTTCCCAATGCACATTAATTATGTTTTTATTAGTGACAACTCACCACAAAGGTTCAAAAATATTGGCATTAATAAGAGAAAAGCTCGAGGAAATCTCCCATTAAAATGAATTAAACCAAGATTATGGGAGATTATATTATCATCCTCCAACGTTCATTCTAAATACTATCAGGACACAATTACTGTCACAGGTTGCAATACAAACAAATCTTCATCAAAGCATTATATTTTCTCACAGGCACCCCAGATGCACCCAGTCGCTTGAATTGACCGATAGTTCGATCTACCAAATCAACCTCCCTATTATCAAATTGGCAAAGGTGAATTTTATGGGATTTGAATTTTTTTGTGTGTGGATCTTGAATTGGGAAAAATTGTTGGTTATTTTAGTTTTTTTAAGGCATTATGCCCCCCCTTTCCATACTTAGTCAATTCTTCACCTCTTGTTTGTTAGAATATAGAAGTGTTGAAATAATGTAACTACGAAGAGTATTCTTATTATTATTGTTATTTTATTCATAGGATTAATCCCCATTGTGGATTAATCATGTCGGTAATTGTATTAGGACCAAATCCCCTTTTGCAGATTGGTCATCGGACAATTGTAATAGGCAGAATAAGAAGTCGGCCCCAGCAGTTATTATTGAGACCCATAATTAAATTAAAGGTGGGTTTACCCGCCCAGAGTGAGAGGTCATCCCTGCTAGTGAAGCTCGTTCACATGTGCCAGTCTTGTATATATAGATAGGCTAGCACCTCACTTTATCACACAACACACTTGCTCATTCTTGAGAAGCAAGTTGCAACTTACCAGTGAGAGAGAAGAAGAAGAGTGGCGCATCTTTTGGAGAGGACTATCTATATTGGTTTGAGTTATCTCTTGAACATTGCATTAGCAATTTATGATAAGGAAGTTTTTGCTGGGTTTTCTTCCCCTAGAGGGTTTCCCATGATAAATGTTGTGTCTCTTGTGAATGTGTATTTCTCAGTGATCTTGTTCTTATGATGCTCTTATCTATTGAAATGAAAAGAACTATAATAATGGCATAAACATTAACATGGTATCAGAGCCAACCTAAAGGAAGCATATTTCACAAGAGAAAAACGTCATTGTTACAGTACCTGAAAATTAGGGTTTTGCAAAAGTGAATCTTTTCAGCCCTAAAACCACCTAGAAAGTTGCGCCCTCCCCCAAGGATCATTTTGTCACTTAGAGCGCACCTTTTCAATGGCTGGATCTTCCGCAAAGTGAAACCCTAGTTTCACAAAAGTATCAGAAGTACCAGAAAACCAGTACCAGAAGTACGAGAAGTACCAGAGTACCAGAAGTACCAGAAGCACCAGTCCAGAAATCCGTAGATCAGATTTGAAGGGGTAAAAATTGGATTTTCTCAGATCCAAGTATACCAGGCTACTCACCTCAGCCAAGTGCACCTCCTGGTAAGGTCAAAATTTGATTTTAAGCATTTTCATTTTTGGTCATTTTTCGTAGCCTCAAGTACAAGATGTCTGCAAGCACAAAGCTTGTTGAGAAACTAGAAGGCATAGACAACTTTCGTGCCTGGAAGTATAGGATCGGTCTGATCCTTGCAGAGAATGACCTAGAAAAATTTATCAAAGAAGAAGTGGAGGAACCTGAAGATGCCGTAGAGAAAGCGAAGCATCAAAAGGACTCAATCAGGGCTCAAAGAATCATTGCAGATTCAATCAAAGACCACCTGATCCCGTATGTATCGTCCAAGAAAACTTCGAAGGAGATGTTTGACTCTCTAAGCAAACTATATGAAGGAAAGAACATCAATCGAAAGATGAATCTAAGATCTCAATTGAAGAATACCAAGATGCAGAAAGGAGAAATGATTCAAGAATATTTCTCCCAAATCTCAGAAATAAAAGAACAGTTAAAAGCGATTGGAGACACCATCGATGAAGACGAATTCGTAATAATGGCCCTAAATGGTCTCACAAGACCTTGGGATTCTTTCATCCAGTCCGTATGTGCCAGAAAGGAGAAACTACAGTTTGAGAGCCTATGCGAAGAATGCATCCAAGAAGAGACAAGGGTAGCCAATCGTGAAGCACTACTAGAAAGGGATGATGATCAAGCCCTAGCTACTCATACAAAAGGAGGAAGGAAGAAACCCTACTTCAAAAGGGAATTTCATAGAGAACTGCAACCACCAAACAAATTCAACAACCAAGAATCTCATCCAAGAAATTTTCAGAAGAAAGGACAACGCAAGGGACAAGATATTTGATCCATACAATGCTATCATTGTGATAAGATGGGACACAAAGCGAATTCTTGTCCAATCAAAAGAGAAGAATGCAAGAAAAAGGAAGCACAAAAGGCAACATGCTCACATAGCCGAAGATGAAGAACCACCTATGAAGATAATTAAGGACCATGTCTTGATCTCAGCTCTCTCAGGATCTGTATCACCTAGAGAGGACACATGGCTCATTGATAGCGGTGCATCAAAACATATGACGGGTAAGAAAAATACTCTCTCTTGTTTTTCAGAAAAGAAGTTTTCTCAGAAAGTGACTCTTGGAGATGATTATCAATATCCCATCAAGGGAATAGGAGAATCAAACTACAAGCTAGATTCAGAAAACTCAATAACAATGAAGGACGTACTCTATGTATCGAGCTGAAAGAAGAACTTACTCTCCATATCAGTTTTAGACAAGAAAGGCTATAGAGTTTCCTTCATAGATGGAGAAGTTCTTATGTGGGCTAAGGGAGAAACCTTAAATGAAGCAATCGTCATCGAAAGTGAAGAAAATGGCTTATATAAGCTGAAGGGTCACCCAGAAACTGCCATGACCCATGCCATCGAAAACTCATGTGAACTTTGGCATAGAAGATTGGCCCACATCAACTACAAGGCACTACCATACATATGCAAAGTTGTCACGGGTTTACCAGAACTCAAGGGTGATCAAGAAGGCATATGCAATGGATGTGCGCAAAGGAAGAATATCAAGAACCCTTTTCCAAAAAGGGATAGCAAAGCAGAAGGAGTATTGGAACTCATTCATTCAGACATGTGTGGCCCAATGCCATCATCCTCCATTAGTGGGTATGTATACTATGTATCATTTATTGATGACTATTCTCGTAAGACCTGGATATATTTCTTAAAATGTAAAGATGAAGTATTCAGTAAATTCAAGGAATTCAAAGCCTTGATAGAGAATCTTTCCAAAAGAAAGATTAAGATACTTAGGTCAGATAATGGAGGAGAATATACCTCAAAGGAGTTTGTAAACTATTGCAGAGATGTTGGGATCAAGAGGGAACTCACTACTCCTTATAATCCTCAACAAAACGGTGTAGCTAAAAGGAAGAACAGAACAATTATGGAAGCTGTAAAGACCATGATTCACGATCAAGATCTTCCTATGTGCTTATGGGCAGAAACAGCAATGGCAGTTGTTTATGTGCAGAACAGATTATCCCATAGTGCACTTGGGTTCAAGACCCCAGAAGAAATGTTCACCGGAAAGAAGCCAGAGGTAAGCCATCTCAAAATATTTGGTTGTCCAGTGTTAATTCATATATCGAAAGAGAAAAGAAACAAGCTGGAACCCTCCGGAAAGAAGGGAATATTCATGGGATACTATGAGGTATCCAAAGCCTTCAGAATCTACATACCTAGTCACCGCCATATTGAGATCAGCAGGGACGTGACCTTTGATGAAGAAGCAGCACTTAAGAAATCAAGAAGATGCCAGCTTGAAGAAGTATATTAAGAGGAACCTGTAAATCCCAGGATTGCAGAATCCATGAGGGAAGTTCCCAGAACTGCAGAACCTGTAAGGGAAGTCGTAACTTCCCCTGATGAGGAGACTCCTAAAGACCACGACATAACAGAAGTTCAAGAACCTCCTCAAATGACCTTCTCCCATAAAAGAAAGCATGCTTTGGCAAGAGAGCTTATTCAAGATGGAGAGAAGTATGGTGTTCCAGAAGGAACCACGAGACAGGTGAAAAGACCAAAGCCATTCTCCAGTTACACGGCCTTTATGTGCAATCTACTTGATGAAGAACCTACATGATTTGAAGAGTCCATTCAAAAGAAGGAATGGGCATATGCCATGATAGAGGAATACCAATCCATAATAAAGAATGATGTATGAGAAATATTTCCCAGACCAAAAAGTAAGGATGTGGTATAATCAAAATGGCTCTTCAAAATAAAGCATGTTGCTGATGGAAGTATTGAGAAATATAAAGAAATATTTGTCACTCGTGGCTTTTCCCAGAAGGAAGGCATTGACTATGAAGAGACATTCGCTCCTGTTGCCAGATACACTTCAATCAAAACCATTATAGCTCTTGCTGCCAAGATGAAATGGAAGCTGCACTAGATGGACATGAAGACAGCTTTTCTGAATGGTGTTATCGAAGAGGAAGTGTATATAGAGAAACCCCAAGGATTTGACGTTGAAGACGGGAAGTCTCATGTCTGTCGATTGAATAAAGCCTTATACGGATTGAAGCAAGCTCCCAGAGATTGGTATGGCCGTATAGACAGTTTCTTGACGAGCTTAGGCTTTACCAAGAGTAAAGCAGACTCAAATCTCTACTTCAAAATTATGGATAATGAACCAGTAATATTACTACTGTATGTGGATGACTTATTCTTAACTGGAGAAGAAAAGATCATCACTGAATGTCAACAGAGACTTGTCGCAGAATTTGAAATGAAATACCTTGGCCTAATGCATTACTTCTTAGGTCTTGAGGTATGGCAAAGTCCAGAAAGGATCTTCCTTAACCAAGGGAAGTACACGATCGAAATCTTAAAGAGATTTGACATGCTAGAATGCAAGCCCATGAATATACCCATGGAAGCGAAGTTGAAGTTGCGGGTCGATACTTCATCAGACTTGATAGATGCCACACTGTACAGACAGATTATTGGATCGTTGATGTACCTGACGAACACCAGACCAGACATCTGTTTTGCAGTGAACACCTTGAGTCAATTTTTGGTAGAGCCCGGACGTGTTCACCTAGTGGCTACAAAACATCTGATGAGGTACCTTAAAGGTATAATGGATTATGGTCTCAACTATGATGGAGATCATGACTTCACATTGAGTGGATATACTGATGCAGATTGGGCAGTAAGCGTTGCAGACATAAAAAGCACTTACGGATGTTGTTTCAGTTTGGGATCAACCATGATCTTGTGGCAGAGTAGGAAGCAATCCAGTATTGCTCTCAGCACAGCGGAAGCAGAGTACATTGTCGCATGTTCTGCTAGCTGTGAAGCTATATGGCTTCGAAAGTTGTTGACTGGCCTATTTGACTTGGAGATGAGAGCAACCATGATTTTGTGTGACAACCAGAGCTGCATAAAGATGACAGAGAATCATATATTCCACGACAGGTCGAAGCACATAGAAATCCACTATCATTTCATCCATGACATGGTACAGAGAGGAGCCTTGAAGCTCCAGTACATTAGCACGGATGAATAGGTTGCTGACGTGTTGACCAAACCTCTATCTCATGTAAAGTTTGAACACTTTCGAGATAAGCTTGGTATAGTCTGAAAGGACCCTCCCTGAAAGGGGGAGTATATATTTATACCTTGCTTCTGACCTCGTTGTTAGACGTAAATAAAGATGATTCATTGCTTCTAACCTCGTTGTTAGACGTAAAGCATGACGTTGTGTGTTCCTTACTTCTGACCTCGTTGTTAGACGTAAAGCAAGATGATGATGATTCCTCGCTTTTGACCTCGTTGTTAGACGTAAAGCGATATGTTGATGTGTTCCTTGCTTCTAACCTAGTTGTTAGACGTAAAGCAAGATGATTCCTCGCTTCTGACCTCGTTGTTAGATGTAAAGCGAGATGTTGATCTGTTCATTGCTTCTGACCTAGTTGTTAGACGTAAAGCAAGATGATTCCTTGCTTCTGACCTTGTTGTTAGACGTAAATCAAGATGTGACTAACACTAAGCTACCAGCTTATCAGTTGTGACATTGAGCAAGTGTAGTGTTGTGATGTGCCAGCCTAGTGTTGTGATGAGGTATCATTTTATTGATACATATTGATGCAGATGGTGATGGCATTCTTTCGAGAATGATGATGTTGCCGATGAAGAAAACTTTCGATGACTTGTAAATGTGCTAGCCAATGTTTCAAGATGATATTGACGATACTGTCCTCCTGATGCCACTGATGATGCAGACCTCTCTCACCTAATGTTGTTGAAGAAGACCCTTCTTGTTAAGGGGGAGTGTTGAAATAATGTAACTGCGAAGAGTATTCTTATTATTATTGTTATTTTATTCATAGGATTAATCCCCATTGTGGATTAATCATGTCGGTAATTGTATTAGGACCAAATCCCCTTTTGCGGATTGGTAATCGGACAATTGTAATAGGCAGAATAAGAAGTCGACCCCAACAGTTATTATTGAGACCCAGAATTAAATTAAAGGTGGGTTTACCCACCCAGAGTGAGAGTTCGGCCTTGCCAGTGAAGCCCCTTCACACGTGCCAGTCTTGTATATATAGAGAGGCCAGCACCTCACTTTATCACACAACACACTTGCTCATTCTTGAGAAGCAAGTTGCAACTTACCAGTGAGAGAGAAGAAGAAGAGTGGCGCATATTTTGGAGAGGACTATTTGTATTGGTTTGAGTTATCTCTTGAACATTGCATTAGCAATTTATGATAAGGAAGTTTTTGTTGGGTTTTCTTCCCCTAGAGGGTTTCCCAAGATAAATGTTGTGTCTCTTGTGAATGTGTATTTCTCAGTGATCTTGTTCTTATGATGCTCTTATCTATTGAAATGCAAAGAACTATAATAATGGCATAAACATTAACAAGAAGATGGTGTGCTCGTTTTACCATTGACGATACCCTCGTCACCCAACCATAGGTCGAAGCCACCCTCCGAGCACCTTAACCTTGACTGAGAATTTCTCTGGAAGCAAACCCTAAGCTAGATAGCCAAACAAAGGGTAGCGCACATTTCCCAAGGATAGTGCATCACAAAAAGCTGATCAGATAGTCCAAACCCTAGCCAAGAGATAGTCCAAGCCAATACTGAAACTGCTAGCTGCAGCAGCTACACCTGCAGCTCTCCTCCACACGTGCGCACCAAACTGGGAACTGTAGTGCGCACCACTTGTTGTCTGCAATTCTGAGATGTTGTCAAATAAGAACTAGCGCCCTGTATTTATACTGGTTCTGCCAAATTTGTTGGGGTCGACTTCTCCTTCTGGATATGTGTCTGTTCAGTATATTATTATTATTTATGGCCGACTTATTCTCTTGGAGGCTAATAACCTAATATAAATTATCTTCTTGAGCCGACAAGACTTCTAGGGTTATTAGCCAACTCATTAGGGTTTTTCTCTTGCTTTCCGAAGTCTCCTATTCTCATCAGGTTCACACATGGAGGTAAATACCTACCACAGCTACCATAATATTAACACTCCCTCCTAGCTAGGGAGGTATTACAAGTAATGGACTTGAGCACAAAACATACCATTTACACAGTAGCATCAATATAGTCATCTAGACTATTTCATGACTAGATCATGAGCATCACCATCACCATCAGCTGCATCATCTCTCGAAACCATACTTCATCTGAGTAATTAGACATGATGCTGGATAAGTCACTCACACCATAGAGTGATACAAGAGCCACTCTTATAATCTAGAGGAGTAAATGCTCTGAACCAATTTCCGTCTAGAAAATCTTTGTTCATCATTCGTCTGGATGGTGATTATTTCAATAAACTGTTGATAGTCTTCAAGGTAGTTAGAACAAAAATAGAACACAACTGTGTTTATCCATAGTAGTACATAACTACAATCTAGTGGTTTACTACCACACCAAGTAACACACAAGTACTTGATCAGCAACATATAGTCACAAACAGTGGAACATATCCACCACAGTAGTCTTCATCTATTGTCATACAGTCTTCATAACAAACATCTGATAGCAACCTGCATAGAAACAATGTTATGATATATACTGAATTATTTGGGCCAATCTTTCACTCACATCTTTGAAAGAATATATGCCTCACGAATAGTGGAACATATCCACCATAGTAGTCTATATCTATTGTCTTCATAACAAACATCTGATAGCAACCTACACAGAAACAATGTTATGATATAAACTGATTTGTCTAGGCCAATCTTTCACTCACGTTTGTGAGATTTGAAAGAATATATGCCCTCATCAGCAATGGGCTATCTGCCCTATTCTTCTCAAACAAGGAAGAAGGATTGTTTCTGATTTCTGAGCATGGAGCATTCCTCACCCTGGGCCATTCTTCCTACATTAATCAAAGTGTACCCTGGACAGAATGTATAAACCCTAAGGAATGTCTAAGTCTGGACCATTCCTCACCCTGGGCCATTCCTCCTACACTAATCAAAGTGCGCCCTGGAGATAATGTATAAACCCTAAGGAATGTTTGTCATGGACCATTCCTCACCCTGGGCCATTCCTCCTACACTAATCAAAGTGCGCCCTGGAGAGAATGTATAACCCTAAGGAATGTTTGTCCCTGATTGCTGAGCCTGGACCATTCCCAACCCTGGGCCATTCCTCCTACACTAATCAAAGTGCACCCTGAAGAGAATGTATAACCCTAAGGAATGTTTGTCCCTGATTGTTGAGCCTGGACCATTCCCCACCCTGGGCCATTCCTCCTACACTAATCAAAGTGCACCCTGGAGAGAATATATAAACCCTAAGGAATGACTGTCTAGACCATTTCCTCTGTTAACCACAAGAGGAAAAGACTATCCTGTATCAACCTCCAAAACGGACCATTCCACATGTTAACCACAATGAGAAATTGTTGTCCGACGAGGCGGGCCAGTCTTCTTGAGTAACCTTCAAGAAGAGAGATTGTCATAGACCACTCCCCATGTTAACCAGAATGGGAAGTCGTTGTCTATGATACATCAAAAATCATACTACTTCCCATGTTAACCACAATGGAAAGTGACTGTCCATCAGAAGTCTCAATCCACTTTCCAAGCAGGAAAGCATTTGTCCAAGATGGACTATTTTTCAAATTTAAAGATGAATGTTTTCAATAATGTTTTCAGTGCTCCCTCCTAACTTGGAGAGTCATTTCTTCCTTTTTCAATAAGAAGGAAGTTGTTTCCAAGAGCTCAAGCTTGAGTACGCAAATTCTTTCATCTTGTATAGAATCTTTACCAAAATGTCTGCTTATCTGCTCATCTGTGGAGATATGTATTGGAGAATCATTTTCTCCTTTCTGGACTTCATCATGGATAATGTAATTCTTTATTTCAAATGTACTTTAGTCTGGAACATTGTGAAGGCTTCATGTAGATCTAAACAACAGAGTATATCATAATTGGAAAACTGGAACATATACATGTGGTACTTCTTCTGTCATCATGAGATCTGATCTGTTGAGTAATCATCTTGATGTTATAGGGAATCTTCACCACGCTTTTGCTGTGCACTGGAGATTCTTCCACCAAGTTATCTTCTTCTATCTGCATACAAGGGTCTCTTTCTGGTATGCCTCAAAGTCTTGAGATTGCTCTTCATACGCTCTTTATTCAATTTCCTCTGGAGAACATTCTTTGTATTCATTTGATGTAGAACTCCAACTCATGGATGTTGCGGATGATATAATGACTTATGTAGAGATAAGTCTGGTGTACTGGAACAAGTAATCATCATAGTCTTCTCTCTCCATCTGGGAGAACCTTTGGTTCTAGATTTCACAATGCTTTCATTCATAAGTCTTCCATACATTGTTCTTCATCACGATTTTCAGTTCTTCTACTTGATTGCTTTTAGTGAGTTCATATCAGGCTGGTAATCTTGTGATTCTTGATATTATGACTGGTTGTTCTGGCTTTTCTTTCTTTCTTGGAATCTTCATGTTCTTCTTCATGTTTTTCTCTAGCTCTTGGGTCCATGGAGTTTCTTATAGATTCCATGCCCTAGAGATTCCACTTCTTCCTTTCATCATAGGATCACGGATCTGGATGAGCAACCAGGAATACTTTAAGGCTTCTCTTCGAAGAAGTCTTCTTCTGCGATTGAACTAAATACGTACTGTCTTTCATGGCTGCTACCATGGATATATGTACTTCATCATCTTCAATGGATCATAGGAATAGCTCCCTCCTAATCATTGCTTCATGTATAAGTGCATATAATCGACTCCCTCCTTCTAGCAGAGTCCACACTTTCATATGCATCCTTATTTTCTTCTACAATATATAGTTGGCTCTCTTGTCTAATAGATTCCACGCTTCCGTCTTGTTGTTTTCTACAAAAAGTCATGAGTCTTTTTCCAATTTCTTCTTGATTGTTGACTTATTTTTGTCTTTGCTTCTTCTAAGTCTCTTATTTTGCAATAGCTTCCACATGATTTGTATTTCATCCTTTCATGTGTATTATCTAATAATATCCATTTTCATCTTGTTTGTTCTTCCTTAGGTATAGTTCTTCTTGGAACACATTATC
>ML800201.1:31907-64783 GCA_009831015.1 Picea engelmannii | reverse complement strand
TTCTCTTGATTTGGCTTCCTCCTTGAACCAAACTTCCTTTTGTTCCTAAAGTTCTTGAATCTTGCTATGAAGGCTTGATCATCGTACTTCTTTTGGGGTTTCTCTTTTGCATTGATCCTTGATTCTTCTTGAGCACAGCAAGTGCAAAGTTCTTCAAATGTCGGGTACTCCTTCCTTGTGTTCATGCTTGCGGCAAATGCATCCCATGTCTTGGGAAGACCATTGAGTACTATGTTCACCAATTCCTTCTCTTAAGTGATCTCTTCAATAGCTTGTAGTTGATCTCTTAACTGGGAGATTCTTTTAAAGTATGATGTTATGTTGTCATCATCATTCATCTTCATGTCACGGAGCTCATTCTTCAGACTCATAACTTGTCCAATGTTTCTGACTGAGAAGAGATTTGTTAGGGCATCGTACATATTCTTTGATGAGTCAATATGGGAGATGTAGGGTATCAAGTGGTATTTTATGGAATCCACTATGATACACATGGAATTGATGTCAACATATTTGAACTTCTCCATGGCTGCAACGATCTGCGGTTCCGTCTCTTCTCCTTCTTCAAACTCTGGCTTCACGATCTTTCCTTTCATGATATCCAGTACTTTATTCTTGGCAAGGATGAGGTCAATCCTTGTCTTCCACGCTCTGAAGTTAGAGGCTCCATCTAGCTTGTTCTCAGACTTCATAGAGTTAGTCATGGCTTCTTGACTTGGTCAAACCCTAGATTTGACCAGAAATCCAAACTTCACGTCTTGGCCTTCTGAGAGTGCTAGGAGATGTGCTAGGCTAGGGCGCACTGATCTGTCCAAAGATTAGATCAATCCATTCACTTAAGGTGTCTCAATAAGAGGATTAGGGTTTCTGCAACTGCTCCTGCTAGTAACCCTAGCGGCAGTGTCTTAGAAGTTGCTTCTGCTAGTAACCCTAGCGGCAGTTCCTCAACGAGCTCAATATCTTAGCGGCTATGTTTCCTTCCAGCGTTTAGACTTAATGAAGGAGGTGTGGGCCCATAATCTATTAGAATATAGAAGATGGTGTGCTCGTTTTACCATTGACGATACCCTCATCACCCAACCATAGGCCAAAGCCACCCTTCGAGCACCTTAACCTTGACTGATAATTTCTCCGGAAGCAAACCCTAGGCTAGATAGCCAAACAAAGGGTAGCGCACCTTTCCCCAAGAATAGCGCATCACAAAAAGTTGATCAAATATTCCAAACCCTATACAAGAGATAGTCCAAGAAAATACTGAAACAGCAAGCTGCAGTAGCTGCACCTGCAGCTCTCCTCCACACATACGCACCAAACTGGAAACTGCAGTGCGCACCACTTGTTGTCTACAATTCTGAGATGTTGTCAAATGACAACTGGCGCCCTGTATTTATACTGGTTCTGCCAGATTTGTTGGGGCCGACTTCTCCTTCTGGATATGTGTCTGTTCAGTATATTATTATTATTTATGGCCGACTTCTTCTCTTGGAGGCTAATAACCTAATATAAATTATCTTCTTGAGCCGACAAGACTTCTAGGGTGATTAGCCAACTCATTAGGGTTTTTCTCTTCGTTTTCGGAGTCTCCTATTCTCGTCAGGTTCACACGTGGAGGTAAATACCTCCCACAGCTACCATAATATTAACATTGTTGTCACAGATTCATGAGTTCCCGAACTCTCGGGTTCACAAAAGTTTCAAATCATTTTTTGCTCTCGTCCATCCACGCCACCTTCGCGCCCTTCCCAAAGCACATTAATAATGATTTTATTAGTGACAACTCACCACACATACTCGAAAAGATTGGCATTAATAAGTGAAAAGTTTGAGTCCCCGAGGTGTAGGACAGTCGGTGACGGAGTGTACTGTTAAGGCACTTTGTGATGTTAAAGTCACTGGTTCGAAACCTGCGAGGACAAAAATTCCAGCCATGTTAAGGGTTGGTGTGGCTCAGGCTGGGTGTGATCCCCGAGTGATTTTGACAGCTTAGATGCCCCTGAGTCGCGGTTTCTTAGCCACAGGTTAGTCCCACATGTCACGGACAAACTAACAAACAAAAAAAGAAAAAAGTGAAAAGGTCGAGGACATCTCCCATTAAAACGCATTAAACCAAGATTTACGGGAGATCATAGTATCATCCTCCAGCGTTCATTTTAAATACTATCAAGAGAAAAGGAATGTTCTCATCACCTTATGGTTGCAGCGCGACAACATTTCAGTGGAGATACTTTGAATATTTTTGGGCGCGAGGACCAGATTTTTCAGTGGTCCAGAGCTTATTACTACTACTCATCCCCTTCTGCCCAAAAGGAAGTTATCTAGATGTCTGGAATTGCGTGAGCATGTTGTGTCCCCGAATTTTTTGACTGTAAGGAGTTGGTCACCTAGTGCACCGAGAATTATATTATGAACCAACGGATTATCCAGTTGCGGGACCATTCTCAAGTCTCCCTATTGCCTCAAGTATTTCAAAAGATGTTAAGACTTCCCGAGCCAACGCTTACTTTCAAGGGCGGGGATTGTAGGGAGTTCTTAAAGAAGCATGATAATGGATTGGCCCTCTTACCACAATTCTTAGAGGACCCAACGGTTGTCCCCTAGGACATCACCAGATTACAGGTCAGTGCATTCAAAAACACTTTCTGGGAAATTGCATGGCTTTTCACGAGGATAACGGGACAAGAAAGTACATCAAGCATCTCTCAGATGATTCTGTATATTTTATATTTTATGGTGAAGGAACAAGCCATCTTTGATTGGGGCAAGTTGATTTCCATTGAAATCTCTTCCCAATTATCGCAATACAAAAGGCAGAAGAAATTATTTATGTCATCTTATTTAATTTTCGCGATAGCGCGTTGCTGTCCATTCCCAAGATTATCTATGTATAAGAAGGTAAACTACGAATTTGACCCAGTAACCTTATGGTACCATACATTATGGAGACACAAGGCCTTCCAACATTTTTATGAAGTCTTTAATGATTTTGTCTCAGTTTTTAAAGGGTTGATATTTGGAAAGGATTTTCCCCGAATGTCTGACCAAGCGAGCAAGTTTCTAGATAGGAAGGGGACACTGGAACAAATGGAGAAATATAATGTTATAAGTATTTTTGGATCCAAAGAAAATCCTTCCTTCCTTCAATGTCACATATATGATACAATGTTTGTTGTTGAGATAGCAAGGCAGTACATCTATTGGTTGCATTTTTTCCATGAAAAGAGAAAAAAGTAATTCATGCCTCTGCTTTGGAAATTTGGGGGTTTCATATTCAGGAATATGAACAAGATTAACGAATTCACGGGCCACTTCCACGGCCTCAATTTTAAATATGCTGAAAAAGTAAAAGGGTTCGACCCTAATGGTATTTTTGTAGAACATTTATTGGTTGTCAGTTTCAACAATTCTTTCATGAACACTATCCTGAATGAAGATGAAGATAATGCCTCAGGCAGTCCTTCTCATGACACTAGTGACCTAGAGACAATACTCAGCACCAATGAGTCATACAAGTAGAGGAAAAAAGGTCTAGGTGAGAAAAGTGACCAATCCCCGAGTGTCACACCCAAAACTACAGCATCTCGGAGCAACGCTCCAATGACCTACCCAAGTAAGAAAGTCACACACAGTTCTTTAGGCGAAGGAGGAGATAAGAACCCTCCCTCCGGCAAAATTGAAAGTTCTCATAAACTTCCCGCAAGCAAGAAACGAAAAAAAAATTGTGCAAGAAGAGGAGGGACCGAGGGGAGAAAGTGATATCCACGATCTCTCCCTCGAAGATATGGAACTAGAAATTGACATTGAGAAAATGTTCCCCGGTGACGACCAGCTAGAGAGAACTGCTCCCTAGAACCCTCAGATGGAAATAATTGGGACCGAGACCTTCGACGAAGAAGAGTCTTTTGCATTTCAGAGCGTTGTTTTTTACGGTGAATCCAAAAAATTGGTTATTGAAAAGAGAGATGTAAATAATAAGAAGGGGAAATCTCATTCAGAGATTAACCTATGGAACATACGACCTTCCCAGATCTCCTAGATACACTGAGAAATTGTATATTCTCTAGAAAACTTTATTGACGGCCTTGAAGTGAAGAATGTCAGGTTAAAGGAGCGAATCAAAGAATTGGAGGGAGCTCTAATGCCCCTTCCATTGTTGGCTAGTCCTTTAGCAATGATCGAGCCTACCACACTTGCGGCAAAGTTAAACGGATCAGCAAGCCTTCTCACATCATCCAGAGGCTATGTGGAAAAGAATATAAAGAGAAGAATTGAATTAATAACATAGGCTTGGGAGATGTCAAAGAGTATGGTCTCTTTTGGAACAAGAGCGCATGCTTTCAATGAATATCTGCAAGCAGATTTGAAAAATGAGCAAGGTTTCTACCTCGATGTTGTTGTAACATTTGGTGTTAAATTTACTAGTATGACGGAATTGAGAAAAAGAGTGGAGGATCTCCCTTCCCCGAATTGAATAAACCAACTAAACGCACGCTGGAAAGAAAACGTAAAAGACTTGAATGGTTTCGTTCAAGCATGTAGCCATGTCATATCTAGAAGAGACAAACTATTCAAGAAGCTAACTGAGATAGATCTAGCTGGTAGCACCAATGAAGTCCAAACACGAAATTGATATTCAACTCATTGTTTTTAACCAAGCAAGCATTTGATGAACAAGTTGAGATCTCTAAAGAGCAGTCATTTGAAAAATTCTATGGCATTCTTGAATATGGTGAAGATGACGTGAAAAACTGGCTAGTTGATTATTCGATTAAAAACCAAGATATTGAAGAAGCATTGCGCAACATCTCTATTGATCTAAGGGACTTGGAAAGTGAACTCTTCAATATAAAAATCCAACATGAAATCAACGTGGTGCCCATGAGGAGCTACATTAAGGAGTGGTTGGTTCAAAAACACTATCGACAAGGTTACCAATGAAGGGCAAAGGACAGTTGAGACGGTTCCCATAACCGTCGAGGAAAGCCATAAAAGGACATCAGCGATCAAATGACAAGGCATGAGATACCATCATAGTAAATTCATATTGATCACATTCTTTTGTCTTTGTCAGTCTCTTCATCCAGTTACTCTACCTCTTTAAATAGAAAGGTTTAACCGAGGACTGACAATTTTCTCTTTCTTCTTGCCAGGTCTTGTTGTATTCCATCGCCCACTTTCTTCTTTCTACAAGCTTGATTCTTATACATATTTGCTTTATGGTCCGTAGGAGCCCCAATCCCAGTCATTATGACAAATGCATTTAAATTTCAGAAAATATGTACTGAACTATATACTTTCTTACAAATTCCAAGAGAGTTATTTTGGAAATAATCTCAACTATATTTTGTAACCCAGTTTATTTGAATAGAAAATATTTGAGGTTGTTGTATCGTTATCTCTTGTTTGTTGCCCATGTATCACAGTGTCAAAGTTTGCTTGTGCATGTTGATCATTTTCTTTTAATTTTTATGTGATCAAATATCATTAGCCCTGCTATGATGGATGTGAGCAAGGTCTATTTATTTACTTTACATAAACAGATATGTGCATCTCTTGGTCTATTCACGGGAATTCTCTTTTTAAAAGAAAAATTAAAAACATCTCCAATTTTTTGTTATATCTATTTTACTTTCATTTGAGGGACTTCTTTAAAAGTCCCACATTTAACAAATGTATGGTGTTTTACAATATTTAACATTGTTTTATTGAATTTTTGTAATCATAAAAAAAGTTTAAATCATTTTCATAACAAAGACAACAAATCAGTGGACATATACATCATGGCAACTTAGGTGTTGACGTCATGTTCTTATTTAATATTGTGCATATATTACAGCTTGTCATATTTGAGAATATGTTTGCATATAAAAATGTTAAGTCATATATTTTTTGTATATTGCTTATGAGTTTGAGGAAAATTTGTGAGCTGAAAACACCCTTCAAATTAGAACATGGTTTACATTTGGGCCACAAAAATACTATTAAAATAAAATAATATGAATAATATTGAAATAAATATAAACAAATTCTCTTTAAACTTGACCCTGACTTTGTCGAGCTCCAAGTATATTCCATAGCTGAGAATGTTTTTCCCATAGTTAATGTGTTTCTATCGCTTGATAATTATCAGACTAAGTGTTGTTGTGTGAGGCATAAAGTTCTTTTCTCCCTTTCTTTTCCCTCTTTTATACTTACCTTTTTTCCCCTTTTCTTCTTCCCCTCTATTATCTCTTTCTGGTTCTATACTTAGTCACATTTCTATGATTGCGGATTCCCGAGTTGGCAGACTGATAGATCCTCATCTCCATCTATATCATTATATCATGAGTCTAATCGACCGTCGTTCATTTCCATACTTAGCCAATTTTATGACTGTGGGTTCCCAGGTTGGCGCTATCGAACTCTCATGCCCTGTGTTCCATGATATACATCTTGCACTCAAAACTTTCGTGATCTACAATTCGACCCTGGACTCATCAAACTCGCAAGCTTCACTCTACCTACGATGAGTCTGTTTGAGTCTGTCTGACCGCCCCGCCTTTCCATACTTAGTCGATTCTTCACCTCCTGTTGTCACAGATTCGCGGGTTCACGGACTCCCAGGTTCACAAAAATTTCAAAGCATTTATCGCTCCCTTCCATCCCCGCCATCTTCGTGCCCTTCCCAATGCACATTAATTATTCTTTTACTAGTGACAACTCACCACGCGGGTTCGAAAAGATTGGCATTAATAAGCGAAAAGCTCGAGGACATCTCCCATTAAAACGCATTAAACCACGATTTACTGGATATTATATTATCAGATAACTTCTTTACATTTTACATTTCATATTACTTTATAGGAAGATTCCATTTCATATCAATTACTTTGTTCTTGCCATGTATTTGTGGGTAGATTGTTTTTCAATAATTGTAAATTAAGTTATAAGTTATATTTTCAATGTCTTAGTGTATATGTATTCAATGAAATTTCAACATAAGTTTTAATATTTAAAAAAAATTATCATTTGATTTCTAAAAAACAATTGAACCTAAGTTTTAATTTTATTTTTTTTTACATTGTCATTTAATTTTACATATTTAAACTTTGATTTGCTTATTGTTAAAGATCTATTTTAATTAGCCTTTACTTAGCATATTATTAATATTAGTTTTCTAAATAATAATCCTCGTCTATCCCCATCTTTTAATCCTATTAATAATATTATAAGAACCATTAATTTTATGGTAAATGGATTTTCTCTAGCAACTCTATATATGAGATCTTCTTCATTTAGCGATTTGACTGGTAAAATCTATGAAGATATACATACCATACTCTCCTCTGGATTTGAACTTGTGACTTTTTAGGAGGAAACACATGTTCTTAACCATTAGACCCACTCAATTTTTATTTATATCTCAAAAATAATTTTCATTTTCACTTTATATATAACTTTGTTTTTTTAAACACATTTATTACCACCATTATTTATATTATTTATAAATAAAACAAATATAAATAAATTATATAAATAAAATAGAAAATAATAAATACATTAAAAAAATTCAATAAATACCTAACAGGCAGGTAGGCAACGCTGGACCTTGCATGAGGCTCACGTGACTCCCCGTGGCCATCCAAATAATAAACTAGTAAAAAGAGGTCAGACTCTCTCCAACTCATTTTCTTCCCGTAATTTGTTTTCCTTCTCACTCAAGGGTTTCGCTCAGGTTTAGTTCTGAGCTCCTGGTTCGAGTGCAGTCGTGGCTTCATGGCCAACCGCTTGATGGGCGCAGCCAAGCCAGGTCGGTCTTTCCATTGCTCGGCTCCTTTGATTCTACAAACGTACAACGGTGGTTCACGTGACACGAATGTCAGTTCGCAGTAGTGGAGAGTCGAAGGCGACCTGGTTGAGGGAGGTGGTGCCAACTCGGCCATGGCCTCTTTGGACGTGTGTATGTCGGGCTAGGTTTCTTCTATTCTGCCAGACGGCTGCCTTCTTTGCTAAGGCTCTTAGTGAATAATAAGGGCAAGGGCAAGGGCAATACCACCTATCCGGGAGGTATTTTTCTTTTTTCGCCCTATCCGGGTGGTGGTGAAGGGCAACCATGGCTTCAATGGCCCACAACCAAAAGTTTTACTTCTATTTATTTATTATATTTTTTATTCCTTAAATTAACTAAATTTGAATGAAATCAATGGAAATCAATGATAACTGAATTTTTTTTTATATTTTTTCTTTGCTAAATTAGCTAGATTTGACTCCTCATAAGGATGAAAAAGCAATAATACGTGATTAGATTATTAGAGATATGCATTTTTTATTTAAATTTATTTTTTGGAATTTATATATATATTATTATTATTATTTATTTTTTATATATTGTAAAAAAAAATTAATATTGTTTTTATTTTGTTTATTTAAATAAACTTTTTTTTAGATTATTATTATTATTATTTTAGGTTAATTCTTTGTCTTTCCTTTTTGCAGTAATAGTTTATGGAAATCCTTTCCTATTTCATAATTCTTATTAACTCTTATTTCACAATTCTTATTAAGGTTTTCAAGGTTATTCTATGATTCTTAGGAGGTAAATTTCAATGGTTTCAAGGTTGTACTAGGATTTATTTTAATTTATTTTTTTTAAGATTTTGGGTTATATTAGAATTGATTTTTTTAAGTTTTTAGGCTACAAGCAAAGGGTTTTAGGTTTTAATTAGGGTTAAATATACTTAAAGATCTAACACATTAATCCTCTCTTAATTTTGTCTCTTTTTTCTTATAGTGAACAATTGGCTGGAACAAAACAACACATTAATCCTCTCTTAATTTTGTCTCTTTTTTCTTATAGTGAACAGTTGGATGGAACAAAACAAGAGACGAGTGGATGGAACATGTCTACATGACTCTTTCTTACTTTATTCTCCCCTATTTCTGGGTTCTTATCGGGGTTTATTGTATTCTACCCTATTTATGGGTTCTTATAAGGGTTTACATGTTATTTCAGGCTAGGATTTAGGGATGCAGAAGAAGGGGTTCTTGGGTTAGTTTTATGTTAGGGTTTTCAAGGTTATTTCCTTTTTTGGATTGTTTCTAGTTTTAGGTTGGTTCCATTTTTTAGTTGTTTTCAGTTTAAATGACATGAAAATTGCAAAATAAATTTCTAGTTTTTTCTCCCAGTCTAAGAAACTCCCTATTTTCTTGTTCATTCAACTTTGGTATTTTTTTTTTTTAATTACATTTAGTTTTAGGTAGGCCCTTAAGGCTTCAATATTTCAACTATAGCTCTGATACCATATGTAGAACCCTTCATAGGGCTTCTCCCACGGCTTCATAGCTAAAATAAAACTGTAATTTGATAACAAATGTAAATCTTAATAGTAAATTTCATGACAATAATTTTCAGCAATTAAATTCTCATATTTCACATTTACAACATAATTTCAATATTCATAAGATTAAAAGCAACATGGTAAACTAGTAAAATACCTCTTGAAGAGGTTGTCTCTTGATTTGTTGAAGTTGTTGAAATTTTCTGCTACCAAAAGCTTGAAACTGCCTGAATTGATTCCTCCCAACCAATTAGGAAGGCTCCCTAGCTCCAGGAAATTAGATTTCCTGCCCCTGAGCCCAAAATCCTAGCAACACCAATGCCCTAGTAAAAATCCCCAAAGAAATTGCAAAAGAAATTTTGCCTTCCATTTCCCTCATTTATCCTTCCTCTTTCTCCCAATATTTCTCAAAAAAAAAGATGTCTTTTCCAAGTCCCCTTCCCTCTTCCTTATCCTCCTCTCTCTAATCCCTCTCCCTCATTCAATTCCCAATTGCCTTGTCCTCTCATTATTTCCCTCACCTACCTTTAAATAATAAAATAACAAAATGATTCAAATATAGTTATTTCAATAATTAATTTAATTTAACTTAACAAATTATGATCATTAATAAATCAAATTGGGGTTGTTACAAGATGGTGGTTCACAAGGAGGAGGAGTATATTTCTAGAGGGGCTCAAGTCAGAGCCGAATTACAATGGATCCAGGAGGGCAACGAGGGATCTAAGTTCTTCTTTGACTTATTAAAGAAGAAAATGGTGGCTAACGGGGTTCTTGGACTTCACAAGTATTATGGGATTCTTGAAGAGAACCCAACTGAGATCTGAGGTATGTTCAATAATCACTTCCAAAATATTTCTTCTGCTTTCCACTTGTCAGAATCGACTGTGGCTGCTAGGGATGCTTGTTATAGAGTGATTCCTCGCAAAGTATCAATTGGAGATCGAGATAGATTGGAAAGAGATTTTGCGAAATATGATTTTTTTATTACCTTCTCTTCAATGTAAAATAGGAAGTCCCTGAGTATTGATGGTCTACCTTGTGAATTTTATAAGGAGGTGTGGTACACAATAGAAGAATATTTCTACAAGCTTGCCTATATGGTCTTTGCCATAGGAAGTCTTTCAGAATCACTTAATCAGAAACTAATCAATATTAGTATGAAGAATTCAACAAGAGATTATATTGGTGGGTGGTAGCCAGTAACCCTATCGAGCGTTGCTCATAAAATCATTGTCGAGGCTCTAGGTGGGAGAGTTCAAGATGTGGCCAAGAAAATTGTTCACCAAGAGTAAACGGGCTTTGTATAGGGTCGTTTTATTTTGGATATAGTCATATTAGCTTGGGAGGCCATAGAGTGGGTCAGGGAGTCTGGTCAACAGGCGCTCTAATTTAAAATTTATTTTGACAAAGCATACGATCATATTGACTAGAAATTTATCACTAATAAGTTGACTTGCCTTGGGTTTGTCCATCATTGTGTTAGTATGATTAATGCTTTGTTTACATGTGCCTCTGCTTTTGTCTCAATGAATAATGTGTTACACCCATGCATCCATCTCCACAGGTCTATTAGACAAAGGTATATTTTGGCCCCTCATCTCTATGTTTTGATAGTTGATTCTCTTGGTTACCTACTGGAGGTGACCCATCTTCAAGGTTGACTCAAAGGTATTTCTCTTCTTGGGGGGAGGAGATGGTTAACAATTATTTTTTGGATGACTCTCTTTTGTCAGTTTCTACTGATCAAGATTCGGTCTCGGTTGCCAGGGATTGTCGTGTTGTGTTTTGTGAGGCTTCGGGGATGATTGTTAATGATCACAAGATAGACTATTGGCTAGTTGGTATTGACTATCGACCCACATGGTTGCCAACTGCTTGGATATTTGTCCAACTAGGGGTTATTATGTGGTATATTGGTATGCCATTTGGGGTGGACCTTTCACCGACTGCTATGTGGGATTGGTGCCTAGAAAGATGACAACGTAAGTCACTAATCCGAAAGATCTTTTAAAGACTATGGTTGATTTTTAAAACATGAGTTCATTAACCATTTAGGAAATTGATGAAAGAAGAAGAATTAATGATGTAAAATGGCAGCCATAATAAGATATATAGATCTGGAAATAAGCACAAAGAAACAACAAACCATAATAGCAAATTTGTTAACAAAGTTCGGCAATATCGCCTACGTCTTTGGGCCTTTGTCTTAGTGGGTGAGGCTTTATTATTTCTCTTCAAAGCTTCAAAAGTACATCAGAAAAATGTCAAATGGATTACAAAATGATCTAGTTGTGTTCTTCTAGATCTCAAGAATCCAACACAACTGACGGCACTGAAAACGGATGAATGAAGCTCCCAGAAATGGCCCGCAAAGTTTCTCTCCTCAATGGCTTCCCTACATAAAAATGGCTTTGACTGTCAAATTCCTCAGCATTTTTCCTTCTCTGAACATGTCTAAGGCTGCCAAGAACCTCTGGTTTTTATAGGTTTGAAGTGGGCAACAACCTCCCAACTTCCCCCCAATATTTGGCCTCAAAAAGGGCTCCAGATCCTCCAATAATGGCCAAAATCTCCCAAAACAAACTGAAAAATCAAATAAAATCATAATATATAGTTTAAACCCCATAATTTGGGAAAAATCGGGTGCATCCCCCGAATTCTAGGCCCCTGGTCATATGTGTTCCCTCCATGTGGTCGAGGGCTTGTGTTGGCTCGTTGCCCCCCTCTAATCATGTCTCCTGGCCTCGTTCGCATGGCCATATGGTTGCACCCCCAAACCTCCACGCGCCCGTATGGTGACTGGCCCCTCCTCCGTTAGCTCCTGGTCATAAGGCGATCGCATGGGACCTAGGGTCTGATCAGACGGGATAATCCCTCCGTCGATCGGCCCTGGCCGTTGGTTATGCCCCTGGTCGCACGGTGGTTGTTACCGGTCCGACGGGCTAGCCCTCGGGCTCGTGCCTTAGTGTTATCCGCTCACCGAAGATTCAACAAAACCCAAATCCGCGGATGGTTTAACAAGTCCCATCCGGTGGCCTAGTGGTATACCTCCATTGCGAAGTCGTGGGAGCCCCAAGAGGTCGTGGGGTCGAATCTGCCTGTTGCCAAACTTTTACACCAGTCGTTATTGGCCATACGTAGGGTGCCACGTGGCACCACCTGATTAGGCCATGTGGTGACCCGTGATTGGACCACATCCTCTATCATACAACTAGTCACCCGACCATCTGTCTGACACGTGTCATTCCATACAACCCAGTCGTTTGCCACGTGTTAGGTTGTACCTTCCACGTGTCAGGTCGTACCTGCCACGTGTCAGGTCATACCTGCCATGTATCAGGTCGTACCTACCACGTGTCTGTCATACTTGCCACGTGTCGTACTGTCGTACCTACCACGTGTCATTCATACTACACAGTCACCTGCCACGTCAACCTGTCATCCGTACGGCCACGTGTCCACTTGTCATTGGGCCACGTCACTGTACGGACTACCACGTGTCATCCGTACAGTGACACGTGTCAAATTCGTAGAGTGTCAACTCAGCCCGAAAATGGAGAAAATGAGTGACACGTGTCACCTCCTGGTGACGCCATGTCAACATGATGTTCTCATCCTGATGTCACATGTTGTACCTTCTGATGTCAGCGTTGACTTTGACCAAGTTGACTTTTTGTATGTTTTTTATTTCAGTCAGAACGTGATAACTTTCGCATACGATGTCCATTTGAGGAAAGAATTATATGGTCGAAATCAGTGCGACGAGACGAATGAAATGGCACTAGTTTCGTCTGATTCCGAGAACTTTTATTTTTAGGCCTTCTTAGACCCATTTTGGTTCCTGGATCCATTTTGGATCACGCCTCCCCACTAAAACCTTTTGGTCCTCCAAAAGAATACTAACCAGTCATCAATTGCGGGATAGTCCACCCCAGTTGTTCTCTGTCTTCAAACTTTGTCTTGTGCACTTGTCTCATCAAGATCAATTGTAAAACAACCATGATAACTGACAGCATATTGTTAGCCACTTATACTCTGTCACATCTTACTGAAGCCACTATCATCCATGTTGACAACATTAGCAATGATAACATCAGAAATATGACTGCAAATAAGTTAATATGTTTGTATTACTTGCACGACAATAGCTTATCTTGAAGCAAAGTATGATTGAACTTCCATTCTACAATCATCTCATGTTCATGCTTAAAATTAATTGTTTGATTTGGCACAATTATAGGTGTGTTGCTCGCATGAGTTTCCTTCCTTAATTGTTCCATTGTTTGAAGAGATTGATTTTCTTTTAAGTGATGAGCATGTACCACATATTCATTGCCTTATTTGATTAAGTGATATTGATTATGTTCCTTGTAGAAGATTGTTTTGTGATCATACAAATAAGGACTGCCTAAGACCATTCCACATTCATTGAGTGGCACCACATCACATGTTACCTCATCCACAAACTTAGATGAAATTGCAAACTTTAATGTGCATTGCTTTGTTATGTGCAATTTATGGTTGTTGCTTATCCATTTAAGTGAGTAAGGCTTATGATGCATCTGAGTGTTTAATCCCAATTGTTTAACCACTTCCTCTGAAATCAAGTTAGATTGAGATCCACTATCGATCAATGTGTCAACCTTAGTATGCTTCATTATGACCCTTATGTGAAACAATTTACTTCTAGAATTATATCCATCGCCAATTTTACCTGTCAAAACAACTGCTGTAATTTTAGATTCATCACCTGAATCTGATCCCAAGTCTGTTGGTCGTGATATTGTTGCAATTGTTTGCCTCCCTTTCCTCTCTTTGAACCACTTTGGTCTCTTCTTGGGATGCAATTGCCAGCAATGGTCATCATCATGCCCTTCTTTCTTGCAATGCTTGCAAGAGAGATTCTCTTCCTTTCTTGCCACTGAATTTTCCTTCTTGCCATTCCACTTCCTTTTGTTCTCTTTTCTTGAAGACGATTCCCCTGATACACCAGCTCTTGTTTTCCCTGCCTCACTGTATGTTGCTTGAACATAAAACTCATCAAGATTAGTAGGTCCAAACATAAATACAATGTCATGAATGTGTGCAGGTAAACCTCCTATATACTTCATAAGAGTTTCTTGGGTATGTAACAGAATGTTTAACATTAATTCCATCTTACGAAATTCATCTGTGTATTCTTGCACTGTTTGTCCCTTTCTTAGTTTAAGACCTTTCCATTCAATTAAAGCCTTCTCTTTATAACCCAAAGGATAAAATTTATTTCTAAGTGCAGAAACAAAAACTTTCCAAGATGGAAATACATTACCCACTTGTTGCGTGCCATTTTGCAACTTGCTTTGCCACCAAATGAGTGTTGTGCCTGCAAGTCGAAGAGATGCCTATTTGATTTTAGTTGCCTCATCCTTGATTTGTTGCACACTACAATAAAATTCCATCTGTTTGACCCAGTTATCAAGCCTCTCTGCATTGACTTCACCATCATACATGGGTAATTCAAACTTCACATCAAGCTTAAGTAAAGGCATATCATGTTTATGTTTGCGGGAATGTTTTCTTGCAGTCGATTTGGAACTTGTACTTGAAGAAGAAGAAGTTGATGGAGAGGTAGGAGGTGAAGGAGGAGGTTTAGGAGGATCCTCTCCTTCTTCACTTTTGGCCTTTGAAGATTCACCTGGAATCGCTCTCTTCCGTTCCAAGTAATCATCATATAAAACCTTCATCATCTCCGACATGGCAAAGAAGGTCTTTCGAAACTCTATCTCATCATGAGAAAGTCCCTCTTCCGATGTCATCTTCTCACTTTAAGAAGTTCTCTTTCTCAATCCAATCTCAGGACTCTCTTCCACAAGCTCGCCTTCACCACGATTCATCTTTTCCCTGGTAATCATTCAAATTCAAAAACCAACTGTCAATTAGCTCTGATACCACTTGATCTGAAAAGATCTTTTAAAGACTATGGTTGAGTTTTAAAACATGAGTTCATTAACCATGTAGGAAATTGATGAAAGAGGAAGAATTAATGATGTAACATGGCAGCCATAATAAGATATACAGATCCAGAAATAAGCACAAAGAAACAACAAACCATGACAACAAATTTGTTAACGGAATTCGACAATATCGCCTACGTCTCCAGGCCTTTGTCTCAGTGGGTGAGGCTTTCTTATTTCTCTTCAAAGCTTCAAAAGTACATCAGAAAAAATTCAAATGGATTACAAACTGATCTAGTTGTTTTCTGCTAAATATCAAGAACCCAACACAACTGACAGCACTGAAAACGGATGAACGAAGCTCCCAGAAATGGCCCGCAAAGTTGCTCTCCTCAATGGCTTTCGTGCATAAAAATGGCTTTGATTGTCAAATTCCTCAACATTTCTCCTTATCTCAACCTGTCTAAGGCTGTCAAGAACCTCTAGTTTTTATAGGCTTGAAGTGGGCAACAACCTCCCAACTTCCCCCCAAGATCTGGCCTCAAAAAGGGCTCCAAATCCTCCAATAATGGCCAAAATCTCCCAAAACAGACTGAAAAATCAAATAAAATCATAATATATAGTTTAAAACCCATAATGTGGGAAAAATCGGGCGCAGCCCCCAAATTCCAAACCCCTTTTCGTATGTGTGCCCTCCATGTGTCCAAGGGCTGGTGTTGGCTCGCTAGCCCCCTCCGGTCCTGGCTCCTGGTCTCGTGAGCATGACCATATGGTCGCACCCCCAAACGTCCACACGCTCGTATGGTGACTGGCCCCTCCTTCATTAGCTCCTGGTCATAAGGCGATCGCATGGGACCTAGGGTCTGATCGGATGGGATAAGCCCCCCACCAATTGGCCCTGGTCGTTGGTTATGCCCCTGGTCGCGCGGTGGTTGTTACCGGTCCGATGGGCTAGCCCCCGGGCCCGTGCCTTAGTGTTATCCACTCCCCGAAGCCTCAACAAAACCCAATTGCATGGATGGTTTAACAAGTCCCATCCGGTGGCCTAGTGGTATACCTCCATTGCGAAGTCGTGGGAGCCCCAAGAGGTCGCGGGGTCAAATCCGCATGTTGCAAAAATTTTACACCATTCGTTATTGGCCATCCGTAGGGTGCCATGTGGCACCACCTGATTGGGCCACGTGGTGACCCATGATTGGACCACATCTTATGCCGTACAACCAGTCACCCGACCACTTGTCGGACACGTGTCAATCTGTACAGCCCAGTCACCTGCCACGTGTTAGACCATACCTGCCACGTGTCATACTGCCCTACCTGCCACATCTCATCCTTACTGCACATTCACCTGCCACGTCAGCCTGTCGTACACCCAGTTGTTGTTTGTATGGACACATGTCCATCTTTCATTGGGCCACATCACTGTACGAACTTCCACGTGTCATATGTACAGTGACACATGTCAAATCTGTACAGTGCCAACTCAGCCCAAAAGTGACAAAAACCAGTGACACCACATCAGCATGATGATGTCACCCTGACGCATGCTGACATCACATGTCGTACCTGCTGATGTCAACGTTGACTTTGACCAAGTTGACTTTTTGCCTGTTTTAGATTTCAGTCATAACGCGATAACTTTCGCATACGGTGTATGTTTGAGGAAAAAAATATATGGACAGAATCGGCGCGACAAGACGGACGCAATGGTGGTGGTTTCGTCTGATTCCGAGAACTTTGATTTTTAGGCCTTCCTGGACCCATTTTGGTTCCTAGATCCATTTTGGATCAGTCACTTTATTAGTAGTGTAAGGATCTTCTCTTTGCAACTAAGTTGATGGTGGTGAGTAGGATTCTTTAGGAATACCACATCTACCATGTGTCTTGTTGGCTTCCCAGTAGGAGACAGTTTCATCAATTGCAGAAAATTTGTCACTCGTACTTGTGGGGCAAGTATGGTTGGGCTCATGGTCCCATGGGCAGTCTATATCATTTCCAAGGACAAGGGGGCCTTGGTTTGATTGATGTGGCAACCCAAGGTAGCATTTTGGACACTAAATGGGTCATTATATGTTTGGAGGGATCATCTCCTTGGCAGGTGTTGATGAAGCACATATTGATTTCATCCTAATATGTTGGTAAAAGAAGGGGATAATTTGATTTATGTGATATCATTTATGCTCCCCATAATTTCATATTTCAAGTTCCTCCATCTTCAAGAGTATTTGGACAACTTTGAGGAAAGTGGCTAGTTTTTTTCATTGGCAATGGACAAGTAGTCAATCAGGGTTAGGATCTACTCAAGAGGCTAATTTGGAGTTGGAAACATGCGGGTACTTACATATCTGACCTCCCTTGTTTTTAAGCAAAGAGGCTTAGCAGAAAGAATATTTTCTTCTAGATATATCTTTGGGATTCCACTTCTTGTTCTTGAAAGAGTTGGCATTCAGTGGCTAGGGATTTTCCATTGTCTTCTATAGATCGACCTAGCTTTATGGATATTAGTGGGCTCATACCCCATGAGAATATTTTTAAGATGAATATTGATATGATTGGTCCCTTTTGGTGAGATTGGGAGTCGCCTTTTGGGAATTCCTTGACTCAGTATGATTCCCATAAGATATACTACATTTTGCATTAGAGGCATGAGTTAGGCCTCGATCTCAATGCCAAGTGGATTTCTTCAAATGTCGATAGGTGTTGGATTCGAAGGTTGCATGGTGTCTGGTCGATTCAAACTCCCTACAAACTATGGGTTTTTGCTTGGTTGGTGATCTACCAAGGTCTCCCCTCCAAATCCCCCTGGACAAAAGTGGTCTTTCTAATGTCATTGACCATGCTTGCTTGAAGTTAGAATCAATGTAACACATCTTTTGGGAATGTTCTTTTGAGGGCAGTTTTGTTTGGTGAGTCCATGTTGGTGATCTAGGATTCCTTGGCTGGTATTTGGTATTGTTTCTGAGTTTTTGCTTTGTATATCCTTTGGAAACCTCCATCCAAGTTTATTTTTTATAATGAGGTTAGTTCATAGACAACTTTTTGTCGATTATGGGGAGATGAGATTCATATGCAACTCCTAGCAAAAGGGACATTGCTAATTAGAGATGCCAAATTATTAGGCTCAACCACTTATTTTGATTTCATAGTTGTTTTAGTCGTCTTATAGAAAAGGATGTGGTGTACATTGTATATACCCTTCTGTTTTTTTCCTTTGTTTCTAGTTGTTGATGTAAATATTTTTCTCTGTATATAAGAAGTATCCTTTTAAAAAAAAAAAAAATCCTATAACATAGAATTTAGGTGTTTTGTATAATGTTTCAATGTGTATTTTTGCATGATAATTTTTTAGGGTTTATCATAAAAAATAATGTTTTAGGATAATTAAAAACATATAAACTAGAACATAAACTAGAATAAGTGAAACCCCACTAGTGTGGACATAAGAATAAATAAACTATATGCCATAAGTGAAACCCCATTGATGTGAACATAAGAATAAATAAACTAGAACATAAGAATAGATATATAGAATATAAGAATAGATAAACTAGAGCACACGAATAAATAAACAAATATGCTAGTTCACAACTATACTACAATATAACAATAGATGTACCTAGCACCAAAACATGTCATACTTGAGTATTTATGCCATACTTTTAAACCATTATTCACTACAAAGAGAACACCTTGTAGCGAACGTTTTTACAGAACCTCCACGAAAAATGTATCCCTTATATGTTTATAGTGGAGGCGAGTGGTCGAAGGATTTTAACACCGATGCGACTCAATCAACATAATGCATCAGTGCTCTTACAAACATAATGTCTCAGTGCTTAACAAATAAAGCACATCAATAACCACTATTAATATAAAATGTTAAAATATCATTTTTTGTTTTATAAAAACTAAAATGCATCACGATGCTCCTTGATAACCTAAGCGTACTAGTGCATGTATGACAAAAACACGGGATCGGGTTAGAACAATTGGTTATTCAATAATAAAAAAATTGATTAAAAAAAATCATAAACCTTCCACATTGCACTTAAAAACCCCTACAACCTCAGTGCGTCTACAATAGTGGTGCACCGAAAAACAATTACGATTCAATTAATAGTATTGTAGCATCAAGTTTTTTAATGTATACCCAAAAATCAATACATTGTGTTACTCATACCCAAATGCATCGGTTCATCCCTATATATGGCACATCGTTTTAGGGTAAAATAAAACAAGTGTATCGATGTGTTCAGGTACAAAGAACGCTCACATGCATCTTATTGTCGAGCACACCCCGAAAGGGCAAAAAAAAATTACCAAACCAAATTTCATTATCACATTTCCTTTTGTGCTTCCAACCTCTGACACAAGCACCGATGCTCACCTTCCTTCTATGGTCGCCCCACTTGTAGTGCTCGACAATGTTGCTTCCTTATTGCCCCTATAGATTCTGTACATTTTCCAATTTTGGAAAAAAGTTGAAAACTTCATTTTTCCTCTACGAGCCAATCATGCCTCCTTGGTCGAGAACAGACCAAGCAAATTGTTTGTTACCTCCTTATTTTAATTTTCATGAAATTAAAATTTAAAATTGGATTTAAATTTGACATTTTTTTCAATTTAAAAAAAAAATTGTTCGTGGTGCGCTTCATGCATTTGGCTTGCCCCGGACCACGGTGCGTCCTATGAATTAACAAGAAGCACCTCTAGCGGTGCATTGAAAACTACACAACACACTGTTAAACACTAAGCATCGTGCATCGGGATGGGGATGTGCATTATCAGTGCCTCTGCCTTAGAAGTGACACCATCTTCGCAAAAATCCCACTGGTAGGTTTTTAAAACTTAAACACACCGCACATATAATAATTAACCTACCATTGTGTTTAATTATTAACGTAGCACCAGTGCACGTACCAGATGTAATATAATATGTAGAAACATGAATATTCACAAGATATCAATGGAACAACAAAATATTGAGAAGGTAAACACCATAAATGATACCTTTATTCAAAGAGAGCAATGTTCACTTGCCTCTTCGAGGGGGAAACCTCTAGAAGAGCATATCTCTATTACAATAATTCTCAATACAAATACTTCTCATGCCTCCTACTCTTATCTATACTAATTATATCTTGTAAATATCATTCTAGAGGAAGATCCTTCTAGAAGTGGAAGATTTTATTAGATCTTCTTACATTGACTTGTTCACATTTATTAAATAGGCCTTATTAACTAATGTCGGCCTTTATTACATGGAAATATATTGTTCTACCTATGTTAGAAGTTAGGGAGGTTAGGTCCTTAACATGCCCTCCCCCTTGAAGAATAACCTTGTCCTCAAGGCTTGAGATGAAGAAATTGTTGCAGAATGGTGGTCGGCTCCCAAGTGGCGTCTTCTGGAGTTGTATATTTCCACTCCACTAACACTTCCTTGATGGTGCACTAACGGAGACAACGCTTGCACTAGTCCAAGACTGATTATGGTTTCAACCAATTGGAACCTTCTTCATCCAACTCAGGGAGACTGGTTTGAGTGTGGCACTTAGTTCCAATCACCTTCTTTAAGCATGAGACATCAAAAACAAGATGGAGCTTAGAATGGCTACGCAAAGATAACTAGTAGGCTAGCTGTCCCACTTGCTTGAGAATTGTATAAGGACAATAAAATTTGGGAGAAATTTTCTAACACTGGTCAACTTTGAGTGAAGTGTTCTTATAAGGTTGCAGACGAAGAAACACTTGGTCCCCTTCAGCAAATTTTCGTTCAGAACGACCTTGATCGGCTTGATGCTTCATGCAATTTTGAGCCATGGCCAAATTTACTTTGAGGGGATGGAGAATGGCCTCGCGAACTGTAAGATTTTTGTCAATCTCATGAACCTTTGAGACACTTGACATGTATGAGAGAATAGACGATGGATTTTGTCCATATACTGATTCAAAAGGAGTCATGCGAGTAGTTGTATGGTAAGATGTGTTGTACCACCATTCAGCTATGGGTAACCATTAAGCGCACTTATTTTGTCTGACAGATACAAAAGACCTCAAATATGTTTCCAAACAGTTGTTGACAACTTCAGTTTGGCCATCATTCTATGGGTGATAGGCGGTGTTGAGATGTGATTGGGTTCCCTGGAGCCTGAACAATTCTTTCCAAAAATTGTTGGTGAAAGTGGGATCTCTATCAAATACAATAGAATGAGGCATGCCATGAATTTTGGATATATTATCCATGAAAATTTGAGCCATAGTGGATGCGGTGAATGGGTGTTGGAAAGCACATAAATTAGCATATTTGGAAAGATGATCAACTACCACCGTGATGACTAACTTATTACCTGATTTAGGCAATCCAACAATGAAATCCATAGAAATATCCTTCCAAATAGTCAGTGGAATCAAGAGCGGTTGTAGTGTGCCCAGGGCCTTAATCGTTTCTCCCTTGTTGCATTGACAAACATCACATTCAACCACAAAGGTGTGAATGTCATGTTTCATACCATCCCATAAAAAAAATAAAAAAAATGTTTGACCCTTTCATAGATTTTGGTAAACCCTGAATTCCCAGCTGTGGGGGAAGCATAAAGATTCGAAAGCACCGTAAATTAAAGTTGTGATTGTTTTCTTAAATACAGACGATCTTTGTAGCAATTCTCATCATTGTGCCAAGAGTACCCTGGGGAAACTGGAGAATTGTCTTGTAATTTTTGGATCAGACAAGAAACTTTGGGGTCATGCAGCCACTCATGGCGAACATCTTGGAGCCAATTTGGTATAAGAAATGGGAGAGAAAAGATGGATCCTTCGTCATACTTCCTGGAAAGGGCATCAATGGCCACATTTTATTTTTCCCTTCTTGTAAATGATCACGTAATCATATCCAAATAGCTTGGTCACCCATTTATGTTGCTTTGGGGATGAAATTTGTTGTTCCAGAAAAGGCTTTAGGCTCTGATGATATGTTTTAATTTGGAAGCATTGCCCCAATAGATAAGGACGCCAGAGATCCATGGCATGTATAATAGCCAACATTTACCTTTCATAGATGGATTGGCCCAAATTTCTCTCCGAAAGTTGTTTGCTAGTGAAGGCCAAAGGTCATCCTTCTTGCATGAGGACTGCTCCAATTCCTTTCCCAAAATCATCACATTCTAGGACAAAAGTATTCTTGAAGTCAGGAAGGGCCAGGAATGGAGTTGTGCACATAGCCTCTTTAAAGGCATGGAAGGATTGATCAGTTGTTGGAGTCCAATTGAAAGCATTCTTTTTAAGGAGAACAGTGAGAGGTGCCGCAATTTTTCCATAATTCTGAACAAAATTGCGATAAATCCCATTAAACCCAAAAAACCACGCAATCTCTTGAGATTTTTGGGGTGAGACCAATCCTACATAGATTCAATTTTCTTAGGACCCACCCTTACACCATCTTTGCCGACAATATGACCCAAGTAATCCACTTCCAAGACACCAAAGGCACATTTAGATTGTTTGAGGAAAAGTTGGCGTTGAGAAAGTAGATGGAGAACTTTATCCACATGGGTAAGATGAGTTGTCCATGTTTTACTATAGATAATAATATCATCAAAGAAAACTAAGACAAAAGGACAGAGAGAAGGACGAAAGACATGATTCATGAGACTTTGGAAAGTGGAGGGGGCATTACATAGGGAAAAGGGCATGACCAAGAACTAATAGTTACCCTCATGAGTTTGAAATGCAGTCTTGGGAATGTCTTCCTCTTTCATGCATATCTGGTGGTATACATAATGGAGATCAAGTTTAGTAAAGTATTGAGCACCACTCAATTCATCCAATAAATCATCAATGACAGGAATGCGAAACTTGTCTTTGATGGTGAGTTTCTTGAGGGAACAAAAGTTTAGACACGTGTGTCACGTGCCTTCTTTCTTGAGGACCATGAACACAGGAGAAGAATAGGGATTGGTGTTAGGACAGATGACACCCGCGTCAAGCAATTCTTGAAAAAATTTCTCAATTTCATTCTTCTGGGAAAAGGGATGACAATAAGGGCGAACATTGGGAGGAAGAATGCCTGGAACTAAAGGAATAGAATGATCATGAACACCGCAGAAAGGGGGAAGTCCATGGGGAGTGGAAAAAATAGTTTGGTGTTTGGAGAGGATATATTGGAGGTCAGGATGCACAGAGGGTGTCTCCACTACTTTAATGGCATGGAGTTGGGCACTAATGTTTGAATGACCTTTTTTGAGGAGCTTTTCCATTCGATGGGAACTGATCATCTCAAGGGAGCCTGTGGTGATGCCTTGGAACTTATATTGTTGGCCTTCCTATTGGAATTGCTTGGTTAATTCCTTATAATACATGAGGATGGGACCAAGAGTGTGTAACCATTCTACACCTAGTACAATTTCACAACCACCCATGTTAATAGAAAATATATGAGATTTTAGGTTGTAGTGACCAATTTGGAGACGTACATTTTCACAATGCCCCCCACATTTCATGGAACCTCCATTGGCAATCATGATTTGAAAATTGTTGATGGCACAGATATAACAATTGGTTTCTTGAGCAACGCGACAATGAATAAAATTATGGGTGTTTCCACTATCAATTAATTTGATTACTTTCTGATTTTTAAAGTAGCCAATTAGCTTGAGGGTTTGAGGAGCAGAGAAGCTAGTGAGGGAATTTAATGAAATGATCAATTCAACTTCTGTTGGATTAGATGGAAAAGTGAGATCAGTTGGATCATGTACCTCTGCCACATGGGGATCATCTACCTCTTCGTCAGACACATCCATAGAGATGGCCATAAACATCTTTTTTTCCTTACACTTGTGCCCTAGAAAATATTTTTCATCACAAATATAGCAAATACCCTTTAGTTGGCATTAACCATTTATGCCCGAGTTAATTTTTGTATCTTGAGAGGGGTGGGATGAGGGGCAGGATTGGGAGGGTGAGGGCGAGGAAGAAAAGAGGGTTTGCGGTGCTAGGAAAAAACAGCATGTTGTGCTTCCTTGGCACGTTGAGTAGCTTCCAACCAAGTAAGGGGGTGAGTCATGAGGACCTGGGCTCAGATTTCATCCTTGAGGCCACTGATAAAGCATTCCTGGAAAAAAGGTATCAGACATGCCCTCTGTTTTGAAATCCAATTGCTCAAATGCGGCAATAAACTCTTCCATGGTGCCAGACTATTTCAATTTGGTCAAACGGCCCAGGGAATGTGTGTCGATGTCAAAGCATTCATAAAGTTCAGCCACAAACTGTGTCCAAGCAACATATCCTTGGCGTGATTTTTTATGCCATTTCCACCATTGCCAATGTTCTAGATCCAAATAGAGGACACCATAATGAAGTTTGGCCAAGTCATCAGTGATGCCATGCAAGGAGAAGTAATGTTCCATTTTAGTGACCCAACTAGTGGGATCTGAGCCATCAAATTTTTTCACCTCCACTCATGGAAGACACAGATCATGATGAAAGGGGTTGGAATGAAAAGGTTGGGAATTGGAGAAATCCATACTTTTCAAGTTAGAAGGTTGTTCAGATGAGGTATGGACTCTAGGAAATGGCAGTTTTTCTAGGACCTTAGCAACAAAGGAGTCAACATGAGAATCAAGGTGGGATACAAGTTGGTTGGCAAGGTGGGAATTGATGTCCTTCTTCAGTTCCTCTTTCATGTAGTTTGTTTTGGGATCTATGTGGGTATTGATGCGGTTTTTAAGTTCTTGGTTGCGGGTGTTGGCCATGGTCAAGGAGAAACATAGGAAGAGGTGGGAAAGAAGGGTGTCTGAAAAGGGCAGGTGGGTCCATGAAAAAAAGGCTTACAAGTGATAGATACCACTGTGATCAGTGCGAGAAGGGGAATCCAATGGGATAGGTCCCAAATAAGGGTGTCGGGAAGGGGGGTCGGGACCACGTGAAAAAAAGGCTTAAAACTGATAGGTATCATTATGATCAGGACGAAAAGAGGATTCCAATGGGATAGGTCTCAAATAAGGGTGCGGGTAGGCCCCAGACTTTTGTTTAATCAGAGTTATACTCCGATCTGAATAATATTGCAGTGTTGAAATGCCCAAATTCTTAACAGGAAAAAATGTGTAGTAATTTTGCAACTAGAATGCATGAGGCAAGTTTGCACGGCAATAGATCTTGTTTGTTCCTTGTTTATTTTGTTTCCGTCCCAAGGGTTAGGGTTTTGTTCAAGGTTCCTATAGACAAGGTTTTTCCCTGTGTTATAGCTCTTTGATATACGTGTGGGGTCGAACATCAGTACTCGCCCCAATATCTCAGGAAACCAACCAAGGAGGCTAGACCATACCCTTAACCATACTACCCGATTACCCAGGTACTAGAGAGTATATTCCCGAGTGTTTTTCTTGGTGGCACTATAGCAGTCAGGCGGTTGATCGATTGATCTATAGCGGGTTCCAGTATACCTAGGCCAGTTTGTATACAGTTGTTGTCTAATACGCTATCACTTTAAGGGGTACCAACAGGGGTTACAAGGGTGTCCAACAACGTGAGTTTAAAAACCTCTTGTATTTCTTGCATGTATGCTTCCCCAACCATGCATTTATGTGTTGAGCGACAAATCACTATAGTTTTAAGATGTCAGAACAGGTCTCTACCCTGGAAAAAAAAAATCAACCCACAATTCCTGCCAAGGAAAGTGCTCTGATACCACTTGTAAGGTACCAGATGTAATATAATATGCAGAAACAGTAATATTCAACATATATCAATGGAACAACAAAATATTGAGAAAGGAAACACCATAAATGATAACTTTATTTAGAGAAAGCAATGTTCACTTGCCTCTTCGAGGGAGAAACCTCCAGTAGAGGAAATCTCTATTACAATAATTCTCAAGACAAAGACTTATCATGCCTCCTACTCTTATTTATATTAATTCTATCTTCCAAAGATCATTCTAGAGGAAGATTCTTCTAGAAGCGGAAGCTTCTATTAGGTTGTCTTACATTGACTTGTTCACATTTATTAAATAGGCCTTATTAACTAATGTCGTCCTTTATTACATGGAAATATATTATTCTACCTACATGAGGGGTTAGGGAGGTTAGGTACCTAACAACCATACAACATGGAGCACCATGAAATTGCAAACATGAATCATTGAACTTATCGGTGCACCTTATCAATGCATATCAGTGTGTTTAATGAAAAATATAGCACCGGTGCGCCCTATAACACATAACACCATGGACGATGCTTGCTTTAAGTAATGTTCTAAACCTTCTATTAATTTACAGAGCACTGAACAAATATAACAATTTGTAAAGAAAACGTTTTTGAATTTGTAAGAGCACGGCTATCATATATTGGTGCTTATACACATGCTTAACACACCATTGCATATTATTTTATTATACGCACCAAAATCATATTTTGTAAAAAATATTTCATAATTTGTATATCTGATGATTCTTGGATTTTTGTTTTTATAGAAGATGGCCAATAGAGGTTCAAGGAAAAAAACTTATTGCAGTGAACGTGGAGGTAGCTCATCCCAAAAAGAGAATAAGGTAATTTGTCACGGGTTTGGCGAACCTCCGGTTGGGTGGCGGAAAACACCCAACGTTCCCAATCATTGTGCAGCACCAACGTCTTTTGTTCGACGGCAAGACCAAACCGATTTACTCAACCTAGGTTATGCCTTCACTCAGTTTCCTTTGTTACTTAAGTTATGTGTGTGTATATTATACTTAACTTATACAACAGTAGAGAGAAGCATCCATACATAGTGCAAACGAAACATGAATTTGGGCGGCCAAACTGGCCTAACACCCTAAATACTTCTTTATGAACATAATAACAATGTGTCGAGAAAAAAAGTTGTGCCACACAAAGAAAGTTTATGCAATGATACTTTTCTCTATTACAAAGAACATGTGTGAAACATACAACTCTCACTTCAGCAAGATGCCCCTTGTGTTCCCTTCCTTTGTCACCTCAACTACAAGAACAAACAGATCGTCCTTCCTTCATCCTTCATAACTGAAAAAGCCTGTGATTCTGCCAAGTGTGTATGTCCCCTTATCTCACTTCAAACTTGCCTCTTGCTTTCTTGGATGACTCCTTGATCACTCCTTGATGAATTGCCAAATGGTTCACCCCCTTGGTTATATAGGTGTGTGTCCTTTCCAAGTGACGTGTTCATTCAACTCGAAGCAACGCACCTCTTCGTTATGTCCACTTTTTTGATCTAGGTCGACTTCTTCCAAAGGTTGTGCATCCCTTGGGTGAGTCGGCTGACTCACCCAAGCGCGCTCTTCCTTTGTTTGGCTGACTCGTTGCTTTGTTTCTTGGGCTCCCAAGTCAAGTGCAGGCCCCATCATTAGTCTGTATCTTGGCTAACGTCCAATGCACATTTTCTTTGGTCAAATCCCCTTGGTGCATTCCCAAAGTGATGGAGTGTCTCCAATTCTTCGTTTGGTTGGCTCCCTTTGGTGCAACAATGCCCAAGGTGTCCAAGTTTCCTGACTTTCATTTTCCTTCATTTGGTCAATTAGGTGCTCTCTCTACCAAAGTACCCAGCCGACGTCCCCAGTCATTTCGTCTCTTCGGTGGGGCGCCCAGTGCTTCCATTGGGCATCCACCTTGCTTGCGTCTTCATTCAAAACTCCTCCTTAATCTCAGTCGCCCAAAACCATTGGTGAATTTTTCCTTGGCACACGGCCAAAGAGCCCGACTCCATTATAAAAGTTCTTCTACCTTCATGAACCAAGTGCTCTTCATGTGTTTGATTCATCTTAGCTTGTGGTGGAATAGCACATGCTTCGACTGACTATCGAGATGTTACACCCTCCCCCATTCAAAGTCATTGTCCTCCCAGCAATACCAACACACTTCATCTGTTATGATCACCAATGACATTTGTTCTCACGAAGTGTTCCTCATCTAGGAATTGGATCCTCCACGACATATTGCACATCCGTACTTCAATCAATATGTCCATGCCTCCTCACACGGATATCCCCCATACCTTGGACTAGTTGGGTAGCTAGTCCAACTGTCGCACCCAATTCATGAGAATGTGTTTCGTCACTTCCAAACCAATCGTTTATGGTTGTGTTTATTTCTTCACATCCTCTTCCAACTATCACTATCTTCGTCGTTTTGTGCCACTTTCATGGCACTCATGACCGCATTGCCTCTTCATGGAAATGCACCCATGCTCCTCTTGGTCTAGTACATGGTGTAAGCCCAGTAGCCATCTCCAAGGCTACGGGAAAACAAGGTGTCTAACTTTTTCTAATTTCACAGATACCTCAAGGTCAATCTAACTTCCTTCAGCGAACAAATCAACTTCTCAAGTCGTTTTGTTGTTAGTTGAAAGTCTTAAATACCCATGGCCTTCCTGCAAAAATTAACGATCACTACGGGATCTTTGTCCTCTATGCCCATTTCTTATGCTTTGTCTTCCAAGTCAAAATTGTTTCTTGTATTTTCACCTTTCTCAGCTCTATCCCTTGGTTCAAAGGCCTCAAGTGAGGATATGGACTGTCTTCCGCAACACTCCTTATATTTTGATGCCTCTGGTTGAATACATGGTTCATTCTTCTCCACAAAAGTGGCAATGGTTCAAGCAACCTTGCCATGTTGCAGTGTCTCCTAAGCCTACCTTCGACCCATCTTCCCAATGATGATCTTCGTTGAATTCTCTATACTTACCAATCCTCATTTATTTTCACCCATGTTACTTAGAACAATCTTGTGTGAATCCTTATATGATTATTGCATTGTATGAGAGGGAGTGTCCACTTCCTTGACCTCCTCTATCATCCTAATCGCATAAATCTTCAACTTCCACACAAGTTTGCTCTTTCTCATCATAGGCACACTCGATACTCTGTCTTTGTCCAAAAATACCAAGTGTTTTTCAGAAATCACAGGGACTGCTTGGGCTTCTCGAAAGAAGTATTTCCCCAATCTCTCTACATGATCATCTAATGGAAAAACCACCAAATCCAAGTTACCAAACTAGTCTCCTATTCTCACAGGTGTTGAACAAATCAACCATATCGCTTGATTCACCATAGAGTTGACTACTTTATACTGACTTGTGCCAGCCTTCGTTTCATAGGGAAGTGACTTCGCAATCCCTTCCCCAATGAAACTATGTGTTGATCCAATGTAAACGAGTGTTACAACCTTCCATCTCGATATTGTTGCATTCACAAAATGAAGACTTGTCTCGTCTTGGTTTTACGGAGTGTCTCCACTCTCTTATTTGTATCCCATCAAATCCATCAGTACGCTCAACGCCTTCAGTGCTTCGTTTAAAGGGTGATGAGTCTGGATTGTTTCCATCGAAACTTCAGGCTTCCTTTCATTTGTTCCATGCAGAGCTTTGTTCCATTGGACCAACCATTTCAACTACTTTTCTTCTAGACAACCATCTACACGATGGTTCATCGTACAAAGAACTTATGCAACGTTTAAGTCTTCCAAATTCTTCATTCTTATTGCACCAATACCACTTGGTTTGCATCGATCATCCCCCTCCACGAGCACAATAGATGACGAACACAAAACTTCCTTCTTCGTTCTTGCCAAAGTCTGCGATGGGAGAGAGTCTTGCTTCAAATTCGACCCAGACTTGGTTGAACTCATCCAACCTGCCTATGTCTCCCTTCCTTTATTTGGATAATACTTGGTGAAGTGATTTTGTTGACAAATATCACATACAATGGAGCAGATGTCCACGAATATATCTAGATGAATCATGAAGAGAGTGCAAGTGGAAAAGGACTCCTCCCTCATGGAAAAGTCTTCCTTTGTGACTTGGCAACTTCTGTCATCTCCAAAGAGATTATTCATTCGATCGTCCCATGACTCCCTTCATGCAACGATTCCCTAATGCTTCTCAAGGATTTGATATACTACTTCCATGTTCGTCTTCAATCCTTCCTCAAGACTTGGTATCTTCTCTTCATTGGGAATCTCCTTTATCAGACATCCATCAACATTTTTTCCCATCTCATGTTTTTTGCTTGTTGAACTCTCCTTGGACTATTCATTGGCATGAAGCCTACAAATTGCCTTTATTTGCATCGTTTTGGTGACTCTTCACCCAAAAATTCTTAACCAAACTCTATATCTTTGTTCCCCGTCATTTTCCACTGTCATGGACATCTTCATCGAGTCGTTTGAATGGAAAAGCACTCAGAAAACCAAATTGTCATAATGACGACAGGCAAATTCGCTCACCAACCAAATTGCCTCTGTACAAGTAGCTCAAGTGTGCATTTTTCTCTAATACCAACTGTCATAGGCTTGGAGAACCTCTAGTTGGGCGGAATAAAACACCCAACGTTCCCAATCATCGTGTGACACCAGCTTCTTTCATTCAATGGTAAGACCAAACCAACTTAGTCAACCTGGGCCATGCCTTCACTTAGTTTCATTCGTTACTTAATTTATGTGTGCATTTCTTATACTTAACTTATATAACAGTAAATAAAATCATTCATACACATTGCAAATGAAACATGAATGTGGGTGGCCAAATCGGATTAACACCCAAAATACTTCTTCATGAACATAACAACAGTGTGATGAGTCAAACACTCGTGCCACACAAAGAAAGTTTATATAAGAGATTTCACTCTATTACAAAGAACCTGTGTGAAACATACAACTCTCACTTTGGCACGCTAACCCTTGTGCGCCCTTCCTTTGTCACCTCAACTACAAGAAAAAATTGACTGTCTCTCCTTCATCCTTCATAAATGAAAATGCATGTGATTATGCCAAGTGTGTATGTCCCCTTAGCTAGGTTCAGACTTTCCTCTTGCTTTCTAGGATGAGTCCTTGATCATTCCTTAATGAATTTCCAAATGGTTCACCCCCTTGGTTATAAAGGTGCACGTCATTGCCAAGTGACACATTCGTTCAACTTGGAGCAACACACCTCTTCATCATGTCCACTTTTTTGGTTTGGGCCGACTTCTGCCAAAGGGTGTGCATCCCTTGACCAAGCGCGCTCTTCCTTTGCTTGGTCAACTCGTTCCTCCTTTTCTTGGGTGCCCAATTCAAGTGCACGCCTCCTCATTGGTTTGTCTCTTGGTTGGATTCCAATGCATGTTTTCTTCGGTTAAATCCCCTTAGTGCACGCCCAAAGTAATGGAGTGTTTCAAAATATTCATTTGGTTGGATCCCTTTCGTGCGGCAATGCCCAAGGCATCCAATTTATCGAACTTTTATTTTCCTTCATTTGGTCAGTTGGGCGCTCTCTCTGTTAGAGCGCCCAACTAACATCCCCAATCATTCTGTCTCTTCGATGGGGCGCCCAGTGCTTTTGTTGGGCATCCACCTTGCCCGCGTCTTCGTTCAAGACTCTGCCTTAACCTCCATCGCCCGAAACCATCGGTGAAGTCGTCCTTGGCGCACACCCAAGGAGACCGACTCCACTATAAAAGTTTTTTTGCCTTCATGAACCAGGCGCTCTTTGTGTGCCTGACTCATCTTGGCCTACGGTGGAGGAGCATGCTTTCCAGTTGAATATTGAGATGTTACACAAGTTCTTTAAGTTGTATTAAAAAATTAATATATTTGAATTATCTGTAGGTTTAAATTAATGATGTGTGTTGGTTAAGTCATGTCATGCAAATTCCAAGGGACAAACGAGGAGAAAACAAATACATGTTGGTGGGGATGTCCAAAAAATTGCATAAGGAGATGGAAAAAGAAATGAACATAATTGCATCACAAGAGGAGCCATCCCAACAACAACATGTATGAGAGGTATGTAATAATTTATTTAATATTTTATGTACATCGAATTTAATTATCGCATGAAATACTAATTTTCAATTATTTTGTTGTAGAAAAGAAAAAAAATGGAACCCATTCAACGCATAAGACAAAACGATGAGGAATAAAAGGGTTGATCGCAAAGTTTGTGAGTACTTATGTTTTCAACCTTACATAAAATTTCATGTTTGTCGTGACCTTTATATTTAAATAATTAATTTACACTCATCCATGGATGTCTTCTAGTAGGTGCTAACATACAAAGAAGAGCCAACCAAAGAATTGATAGACATTGGGTTGAGTATGGGTTGTCACTATATGTTGGTTTAATTGAACAATTTGTAAGTAGCTATGTTGTTTAACTTCCCTTGTTTTATAATTAATGGAACAACAATAAACCTTTACATTAATTATATCGACTATGCTTTGTCATGGCATAATAAAAATGGAGGAAACAAGGTATGGAGTGCATCCAACAGAAGAGATTTTGAGAGACAACATGCAACATGGATTCGAGAGAATGTGTATTGCTTATGAAATAGTCGTTGTTATGGTACTTTTTTTATTTACACAATCATGTATATTCTACTATATATATAAATGTAGATATACTTATTACACTTTATTTCTATGTTTGTAGATGGAACATGAAGAAGTGGAACAACAAAAACAAGTCGATCAATAAAACATTAGGTTAAATAACCAAAGTACAATATCGCCTAGAAGTGATAAAGAAATGAGGCTTGCATGTAGCTCTAGCGATGACAATAGATTAAGTGATAAATGACAATCAATATAATTGAATGTTACTACAAGTTGTATGTTTTGAAATATTTGTCTGTGAAAATCA
>ML800201.1:20549-31807 GCA_009831015.1 Picea engelmannii | reverse complement strand
GTTGTAGCGCTCTGTGCACCATTCTGGGGGAGTGTTATGCTGTTGAGAAAATCAGGGGAAAATCCCCCTCATCTCTGGAGTTGGTTGGATTCAAATTTGAGGTCAAGGCTAGATCTTAGGGAAGATCCACAACTGATGGAGAAGGATCCTCAACCTATCCCAAGAATATCTAAGGTGGTGGGTCTCTCCAAGCTTATATAAGGAGGCCTTCTCATGGTGAAAGGGAGAGGGAGAAATTGAGAAATACCTAACTTATGTTCTCATAAGGAAGGGAGAGACATTGAAGGCATCAAACTTATGATCTCACAAGGGAGATAGTCAGTGAAGCATAGTCATTTTGTTTGTGGATCATTTGAGCAAGGGGTTGGACAAGGAGAGCTTGGTGAGGCTGTTGCATCTGTATCAAAGGTCTATAAGTATCTCTATTGAGTTCTTATTAATACATGTTCTTGGTATGTTTCCTTCAAGATTGTGTATGCCTACATGAACTTGTTGTTAATGGATAGATCTAGTTTCAAACTAATCGTAGTAGAATAGGAAGCATGCTTTGTCTTTGATTGGATTGCGGGATTTGTTGAAGAGCTTGTGGATCAGAGCTCAACTTGGGATTGAGCGAGGAAAAACATCGTGAAAAGGTACATCTTCTTCCTCTTCTCTATAGATTAGTTTATCTAGGTTTAAAGGGATGTCAATGACCAAAGTTAGCATCTTTCTGTCTTGATCTTAGATATTTAGGATCCCAGAGGGAATCCACCTGTCCGTACGGGGATTTTCCTGTAACAGGGATCGAGAACTTAATTGAATGGAACATGACATGTCTATGGTTATGATCCTAATACGACATGAGTCAACTATTTGGTCATCGGTTTTATTGGATTACCAGACTACCAGAAGATTGAAGTACCGGGAATCTGTGCAAGAGTAATATGCGACAGTGAAATCTCGATCCAATACTGTCGATCTGAACTGCTCGCGTAATATTTATTCATAACAAGACGAAAAGAAAGATGATATTATATTACCGACCGATTGGGAGATCGGTGCATCGGAAGATCGAAAAAAATTTAGAACATAAAACTATAGAAAAGACCGATCCAATATAAATAGGTCACCGACCATCGGGATACCAGGAGATCGGGATATGGGGAGATTAGGCATCGTGAAAAATTATTTATAACATAAAACTACGGTAAAGCCTAATCCGGTGAAAATGAAAATCATCCCATCGGGTCAATCATGCCATCGGAAGATCAATGTACCGACCTATTGGGAGATTGGAGCATCGGGGCATCGAGGTAGTGGGTTTTATTGCTTAGTTGTTTTTTGTGTTTTGAAAAGATTATTTTAAACTTATTCAATAGCATCACAAAACTATAATGCAAAATTAGACAAACCAAAAATAAATAAAAAGAGACCCATTATTATTCATCTAAAAGCTTAAAGAATAATGGGGGGTTGTTGAGGCTCAAAAAATGGCGACATATTGGGCGAAACAATTATCTCTGTCTAGCTCTACTAAAAGGCTTATACACACTAAATGTTAAAGGTAAACTTAATGACTGTAAGGATATATTTCTTAATTTATGGGTAACTCCAAATGTTCATTTTTTTTTATAAAATATTCTCACTAATCACAAGTATTAGGTAACTTACATATTTCATCTTTACATAGGTTTCTGAGGTTGACTTTCTTAATCTTTTAGCTTTACAAATAACTAGTACAAGGCGTGATCTAAGGCTTACAACTTGGGTGAGTAAACTTGTTCCTTTGTGTGTTCCTCATCTCTCTTTAATTCAGCATTGCTTCACTGCCCGCGAGCGTCCATAGCCCCGACGGAGATGCCTTAGTATCATACAAGCATGGCCCTGCTACCAATGAGCATCCATAGCCTCGATGGGTTTACTTGTACTTCCCTCACTAATTAGTGCTTTCAACTTCCCTTCTTTATTCAATTGCACCCTTGATGATTTAAGTATATGTATTGCATGCACAATTAGGTGCTTAGGGAAGTGGGGTGATACGAGAGTTATTTAAATTTCCTTGGAAATTTACTCACTTGCAAGGTTTTAGCTTAAGGCCTTCCTTATATGAATCATCTTTAGATAATATTTTAAGTGTGATATGAGGAGTTCAAAAGAAACAATTTGTAAGAGACTTGAGACACGATAGTGATATAAACATGAAATCTTGGTGACATAGGAGTTCCACCACTAATATACAAATTTCACTTCCAAGTCATGAAACTTTGATATAGATGATTTAAGTGTGATGCTTTCAGTTGTAGACACGCGTATAATACAACCCAGAATGTGTCAAATATTCTTGAGGATAACAGACCCTTTTATTGTTTCAAACAAATGATAAAATCAACAAGCATCAAACCTATTTACATAATTTTACATTTTTATGAATTTTCATAAGAAATATTTTTTGAGAATCTGGCCATTCACAGGAAGAATTTCCTTTTCTCCCTTTAATGTTTGAAGAATAAATGTTGAAGGGCCAAATTTGTCAGCAATTTGAAATGGACCAAGCCACACTTTTTGAAATTTTGTATGTTTTCCTTTTTCTTCGTGGGCTTTATCCTATTTCATAACTAAATCACCAACTTCAAAGTTTTTATTGTTGACTGAATGTTTATCAAACCATTTCTTTGTTATTTTTTGGTGTTAAGAGAAACTCTATTTGGATTTATCTCTTTCTTCTTCTAATTTTAACAGTTCCTCTATGCGTTCTTGCATTTTGGGACAAGGATCTTCTCTGACAGATTGAGCTAATTGGAGAGAAGGTAAGGTTACATTGGTTGGTAAAATTGCTTCTTTTCCATAGACAAGGAAATAAGGGGAGTTACCTAATGCAGTTTTAGGTGTGACTTTATCATCCCATAATGCCGATGAAAGGGATTTGTACCAATTCCTCTGATTTTCATTGATGGTTTTCTTAATGATCTAGAGAAGATTTGTTTTGGTAGATTCTGACAGACCATTACCTTGTGGATAATAGTTGGCAGAATATTGGATCTTGATACCTTTCTCTAAAGCAAATTCAGTTAACTTTATCAAGGAAAAATAAGAAGCTTTATCAAATACCAAAGTGTTAGGAATGCCAAAGCTTGTACTTATGAATTGTTCGATAAAATATATCACCTGATTTTGATTGACAATTTTTAAGGGGATGGCCTCTGTCCATCTAGTGAAATAATCGGTTGTTTTGAAGATCTACTTGTGTAACTGTGATGAGTTTTGAGTTACTTCTCCGATGATGTCCATTCCCCATTGTTCAAAAGGTCCATATGTTGTCACGGGATGTAACATAAATGTTGGTTTCTTCTCTCTTCCAACAATAGTTTGGTAGACTCTGCATTTTCAAATGTATGTGTGGGCATCCCAGAATAAAGTCGGCCAATAATATCCTGCTCGAAGGATCTTATGAGTGGTAGTGTCTCCACTAAAATGTCCACCTTTAGGACCATCATGCAAATCAGATAATGCTTTGTCAACATCTGTTTTTTCTAAACATCTAAGCAAGAAAAAACCATAATTTTGTCTAAATAATACTCCATTAATCAACTGATAATGTGTGGATTTCAATTGTAATTCTCTTTTCTTCTTTGGCTCATGATGGAGAGGAGAAAAACCATGAGTAAGAAAATTTTGAGATCTTTATATCATGAATCAAAAGCATTAGAAGTAAGATAAATCTCATTAATTTGTGCCTCTGAATCATTTTATTTTTCAGGTTTATTTTCAGATTTTAAATCCATTGACCCTGTTGCTAGTATGCAGAGACCTAAAGCTTGAATAACTTTGGAAGGTTTCATTTCCAAATCATACTCTTGCAAGGTAGTCATCCAGATAACTCTTTTGTCTCCAATATCCTTCTGAACAAATAAATTTCAGATTGAAGGATATGGGACAACCACTTTGGTGTGTGATTTTAAGAGAAAAGGCCTAAAGTGCTTGACAACCTTGAATATTGTGTATGTTTGTTTCTCTACTTCTGAATAGTTCAATTCTACGCCCTGAAAACCCGTGTTTATAAAAGAAATAGGTATTTTCGTATCTTGATCATTTTTTTGAGTAAGGATAGCAACACAAGAAAAATATGAAGCAAAATTATACAGAGTAAAATCCTTGTTAAAATTGGGAGATGATATTGTTGGGGATTGAACAATTGCTTCTTTTGTTGCTTTAAATGACTCTTTTTCATTGTTATTCCATTTGAAAACAACATCTTTTTTAATCATGTTTTGTAATGGTCTTATTATTTCTACAAAACTTGGGACAAATCGTCTGACGAAATTAATCTTCCCTAAGAAAGATTGCATTGTTTTCTTATTATGAGGGAAATGAATTTTCTGACATTGCTTTGATTCTTTCGGGTTCAATCGTAATTCTTGATTTGGAAACTATTTCCACAATGGGATCATGAAGAAATTACAGATTTCATAGAAGAAATTATTGTAGTTAATTTCCCACATTATAGAGCAGTATAGGCGAACTGCCTTTTCAGAGGGAGACTAGTTCGAAACTAAAAGGGGAAAAGGGGTAACTGCACAAACAACATCAATCAAATAAGCAGACATAAAATTCCCAGATAGTATCCTGGAGGTGACTCCTGATATTTTTGAACCTCTTGTTTGATATTAACAAAAAGGATACGTGCCCAGTTAAATATTTTCCCTATGAGAACCTAATGGATAAGAGGGACCCAACCCAACTTAAATTTAGAGGAGTCTTTTTCATCTTATAGGCGACAAAGCATGATGGCAACCAACATGGGGGATTTATTTAATCTCAGGACATGGTAAATCTTGTCTCCTATTATTTTGAAAGAATTATGATCATTCCACCATTCTCTCATTAAATCAACCATCTTCAATTCATTGTTTTCAACTTCTTTCTGAATAAATTCTTTAATAAAATTATCATCTAGACTGACTATGGGTGGACTCAACTTATACATATTGGCAACATCATCAGGTCTAAAAGAACCAACTATCTATCGAAATGAATTGACAACTGTGCATGTAGAAATATCGGTATGAGAGATTATCCATTGTACCATGTCATAGTAGGGCAGTATGGCAGGTCTAATAGCAATCTTATGAAGGTTGGATCCTCTAAGGTCAACCAGGTCATCTACATATGACTTGTATTCTTCTATGAAATCTCCTTCTTCGTCGAATTTGTGTATTTGGCTCCATTCTCGACTATTGCTCTCACTTGTCTTGAATGTTGTGTCGGAGAAAAATGCCGAGTTGGGGTTTCTTTCGATTTCAACTTCCTCATCCTTCTATTGTTTCACCTTTCCTTTTTGCGTCATCTTGTCTTGAAAACTCCTGCAAACAAAAAATAAAATATAAGTTTATTTTAAAAAATAATTAACATGCTCTATTAAATTGATAATGGAACACCAATACTAACCAGGGGAAGAAAAATCGAACAAGTTCAATGCAGATTAAGGCTTCTACGCTTATGAAATTGGGATTTGTTATCAGACCGGGGCGTGTGAAGTGAGTTTATGTGTGAATTGGAACAAATTAATGTATCATATCTCTTAAACCAATGCTTCATTAATGTTCATTTAAGACTCATAATAGCAGTGACATAGCCATTAATGAAAGACAAGACATTTATGATCATTTGAATTTGCAAGGCAGTGTTTGTTACCGGTCATCAGATCACCGAGAATTATTAGGACTAAACCATTAAGATCAACGAACGAAGTCCAAGCCAATGTGTTTTATATTGAGTTCTGTTTATTTTTGTATTAGAATGCTTTAATCAACACTTAATTGTTTAATCAGAGCAACAGGGGTCAGGAACTTAATTGAATGGAACATAACATGTCTGTGGGTATGATCCAGATCTGACATGAGTCAACTATTTGGTCACCGGGAGATAGAAGTACCAATAATTCATGCAAGAGTAATATGCAACAATAAAATCTCGATCCGGTACCGTTGATCTGAACTACTCACGTAGGTTTTATTCATAACAAGATGAAAAGAAAGTCGATCTGATATTATCGGTCTATTAGGAGATTGGGGCATCGGAAGATCATAATTTTTTTAGAACATAAAACTGCAAAAAATACCGATCCAATATAAACAGGTCACCAACCATCAGGATATCAGGATACCATGAGATCAGGGTATCGAGCATCGTTAGAATTTATTTAGAACTTAAAACTGCGATAAATCCTGATCTGGTGTAAACCAAAATCATTCCATTGGGTCAAGCGCGTCATCTAAAGATCGAGGTACCAAGCTACCGGGAGATCGAAGCACCGGGGCATCGAGGTAGTGGGTTTTATTGCTTAGTTATTTTTTTGTGTTTTGAAAAGATTATTTTAAACTTATTCAATAACATAAAAAAACTATAATGTAAAATCAGAAAAAACAAAAATAAATAAAAAGGGACCCATTATTATTCATCTAAAATCATAAAGAATAATGGGGGGTTGTTGAGGCTCAACACTTGGATATAATATTTGGACAACGCTAATCCCATCAACCTCCTCTTCCCGTGTGCTTGGATATGCATCTCCCTATGCAGACGTCGCCTCCCTCCCTCAGAACTCAACTCACTCGGACCTCTGTCTCTTCACAACCTTTGACTCGTGTAACTCTTCAGAATTCCCCTGCGACAAGACCCTGTCCTCATCATTCTCTAGGGTGGATCCTTCGTCACACTAGGTTTCTCCACGAGTGCTTGTAGATCTTGCCACCTCTCTTATATCAATGATAGATCGGCCCATCCAGGCCAACCACCATCTTGATTCTAATGCCATAGATGGTATTATGTACCAACAACTGCCTTCAACAAATATATTAGAACTGCCTACCCAACAAACCGTTGGATTTATTGGCAAATTTCTCTCAGAAGACATTCTATGCGGGGACCTCCCGAGACCTACAACATTCTCTATCTCTATCTCTAGTGATGCTGACATGGTAGATAGAAGGAAAGAAAAATGATGCCTAAAGAGGAAGGCGGGAATAAAAAACCTACTTCTCAGAGAAAACATACAGCTCAATGAAATCACAACAATGTAGCAAGAGACTCTTGTTAGGTGTTTCGTTAGTAAGAGGCTCTCTACAAATACTCTTCACCATTAGACCGCACAAAATTTCTTTCCTACTTTTGGATATGTCCCCAATTGTCTGGTCCTTAACAATGGATGGATTGCTTGGACATTCGACTTGGCCCTGGACACCCACAAAATTCTTGCATGCAATTGGACTTTTGGATCCCATATGTTATTCCTGAAACGGTCCATTGATTTCGATGTCTCTTCCAAAAGAGACGAAATGTCCCTTGTTTGGGTTCGACTCCCAGAGATTCCCATCATATTTTGGTTGGATGTTGTGTTTAACAAAATTGGGAACACTATCAGTTACTTCTACGAAGCTGATCGATCCTACATCAACTCTCACTATATGGGTATGGCTTGCATATTGGTTGGCATCAAATTGTCTGATGGACTAGCATAGGAAATTACCATCTCCTTCAAGGGGACATCCATAAAGAAAACAATAGACTATGAGGGCATCCCCTTCAAATGCAACTGATTTCATTCTTATAGACACATTGCCATGGATTGCAACAAACTAGATAAAAGACTTCGATGGGCAAAAAATCTCACTGATGGTGAAAATTCTTCCAAAAATAAATCCCTGATAGAGGAACACTAAACTTCTCTGAAGAAGCCTAGGGAAGTGGATATTCCCCCGGATCCTCAAGCACTAGGTAGTGACACTACTCCCCCCACATGCTGCGATCCCGATGAAGACCATATGGGTGAAATTTTTCTTTCTTCTCCCATCTTAAATATGTTTTCTTCTTCTAGTCCTTTTAGTGGTTTATCTTTGGATTATGTTTGTGGAGTCTTTTCAAATTCCCCCTTCCTCCTAGCTCTTTCGAGAGTTACAGGAACCCACTTTGCCTCCCTTATCCCCTTATTCTCCTCTGTCCCCTCGGTTCCTTCACCTTCCACAACCCTGGTAAACCCTCCCCCCGCCCCTATTTCCCTCTCCCCCAACTCTGCAACCCTTCCCCCTTCCCATTCACCAAAATACAACCTACTCTCCCTCTCCCATTCACAATCCTCCTCCTTTCACGGTGTTCCTAGTGGTATAGGGGATATTGAAGATCTATACTAGAAACCCCCTTTGTGAGGAAGAAAATTTCTTCTTGCAATTGCTAAAAAACAAGCCAGTACCGAAGTCCATTTTGAAAAACAAAAAAATCCTCTTGGGGCCCTTAGAACAACTGTCCCTGGCTAGGTTGCAAAATGATTATTCTGTCCCACAATTGTCGTAGGCTAGCCAACCCCACAAAAAATTTAGCCATCAAACGTCTCATATATCTTCACTCTCTCTCTATCCTTCTCCTCTAATAGACTATGATTACTAGAAGCAAAGTGATAGATTCTTTCACTAAATCTTTGCCAGATTGGGATTTCATTGATTTAAATTCAATTGGGAAATCAACTGGGATTCTCACTGGTTGGAGGAAATCCTCTCTGAACTCCTCAACTCTTGGGCCTCTCCATTAGTGTTGGGAACTCATTTCTTCTCCAAAGAGTTAAATTTCAAGTTCCTCTGCACCAACATCTATGGGTGATATTCAAATAGAAAAGAGTTTAGGAAAAATCTCTTCAACTGAATCTTGAAAAACTAGGATTATGTTTTCATTAGAGGGGATATGAACTTCGCTCTGGGAGATTGTGAAATTTGGGGTCCCTCTGCCAAGAAAGACCCATTCTTCGATTTTTTCATCCAAAAACTGGACGAGGTAGGCGTGTTTGACATTCAACCTATCAAATACAACCCAACTTGGAGAAATATGTGATCAAGGAATGATAGGGTTTCTAAAAGGCTCGACATATTTCTTTTGTTAGATCTCTTTCTTTAAGGTTCCCTACACTCTAGATAGTCGGTGGCTCCAGGAGGTATTTCTGATCACAATCCTATTCTGCTAGTACTCGCTAGAGAAAGGAGGAATCCCTACATCCCCTTCAAATTCAATCCACTTTGGCTACAATCCCAATCATATCTAGAAGCCATCAAGGAAACTTGGGGCCCCTTCAATCCACTCCTCCCATAATCACTAGCTATATAATTTATGTCAAACTTGAAAAGGGAAAAGGAAACCTCCATATCTTGGAAAAAAAAGAGAAAGTAGGTAGAAAATAAATCCCTAGCTAACATTGAAGAGAATATGAAATACATGCAAGAGCGAGAAACCTCAGGTCCTCTCTCGGAGGAGATGAAGGAAGAATATAAGACCCTGGATCTCCACACGAGGAAAATCCTACTAAATAAAGAGGAGTGGAGAATGAGAAGAAAGGCAGTCTGGTTACACTCTGATGATGAAAACACAAACTTCTTCCATCACTTTGCATAATGGAAGGAAACTATCCAACACTATCTGATCTATTGATAGAATGGATGGCTCAAAAGCTTCTTCCTTTGAAGATATATCTCATGAAGGCACATCACAATTAGAATATCTCTTCAAAGTAGACCCTAAGGTTAATATAGACACTATCATAAGAGTGGCGAGTCTCTTCCCTAGATTCATCAACTCAGAAGACAATAATAAGCTTATGGAGGAGATCGCAAAGGAAGAGATAGAAAAAATTCTTCATAGATTTCAGAAGGATAAAAGATCGGGTCCAGATGGTTTTCCAATCGAATTCTACAAAGGTTTCTTTGAGATCATTGGAGAGGACCTACTGAACCTGATTGAATTCATAAGAAGAACTGGCCAAATTCACACCCCCTTCAATGCTACATTTATAGCTCTCATCCATAAGGTGAATAACCCAGTGAGTTTTGACCAATTCAGATCCATGTCCCACTGCAACAACATACACAAATCATATCAAAGATCATCGCTCATAGAATTAAGGATATTTTAAGTGAAAATATCCAAGAAAAGCAATTCGGGTTCCTCTAGGGTAGACAAATCTATTAGGAAATTAGTATAACTCAGGAAGGACTCCACTCAATTCACACATAAAAGCAAAGGTTCATTACATACAAAGTGGATCTCTCAAAGGTCTTTGACAAAGTTAGTTGGTTGTATATCAGATTTCTCTTTATACATTTGGGCTTTGGTCACTCCTTTGTCACTTGGGTGATGAACTGCATCTCAACCACCTCCTTTTCTCTCCTAATAAATGGTTCGACCACTTCGCTCTTCAAATCTGAACGTGGGCTCCACCAGGGATGCCCTTTATGCTCATCGTTATTCTTGTTGGTGGCTAAAATCATCAATAGGATTATCCATAATGAAGCCTCCACAACCAATCTGAAAGGTATTAAAATCAATATAAACTTCTCTTTAACTCACCTTCTTTTTGTAGATGACATTCTAATCTTTTGTGAAGGCAATATCCACTATATCTCCTCTCTCAAAGGGATCCTCCAAACCTTTTTCATATTCAATGGTATGCAAATAAACATGGAGAAATCCTCCCTCTATTCGTGGGAATTATTGAAGATGAAAATCAACATATCTCCATAATTATTGGAGCTCCAACCAAGGAAAATATACAGGGGATGAAATATCTAGGATTCGCTTTAAAGGAAAACAATTATAGCAAAAAAGACTGGAAATGGCTTTGTGCAAAAGTGGAAAAACGTCTTCTCTCCTGGCATAACAGATGGCTTTCCCACACCAAAAGGCTTATATTAGTAAAATTAGTTTTGGAGGCTATCCCAATCTTTTAGACCTCTCTGGCCTGGTTCCCAAACTGCATTCTTGAGAGAATCGGTCAAATCTCCTTCCACTTCCTTTGGTCGAGATCCGATGAAAAAAGATCCTTAGTACTGGCCTAAAAAAAGGATCTCAACCCCAAAGTCATTCGGGGGACGGGGCTTAAAAAACATGCACCTTTTGCTCAAGCATTGGTTGCAAAAACTAGTTGGGGCATTATCTCCAATTAAGGGTTATGGGCATGCATTTTAAAAGAAAAATACTTCCCAACAGAATCCATCATCGACTTGGTCAGGCGGCCAAAAAAATCCTCAAAAAATAGATTTGTTGTTTTTAAGTTTCTGTGGTGACACCTAGTTATAATATCAATATTATAGCTAGTTATATTATCAATATTGACACCTAGTTATAATATCCACACTTAGGTAATAATTATTAATTATTGACTTATTATTTATTTGATTTTCAATATTAATATACATATGTAATCATATGATATTAATATCCTAATCACATTAAAAATAATC
>ML800201.1:0-16970 GCA_009831015.1 Picea engelmannii | reverse complement strand
AAAAAAAAAAAAAAAACTCCGCTATTTGTTGCAGATGTTTTAACGGATGTTTCATATAACTTAAAAAATAGGGCAGGCGAAGGTTTTAGTGGAGTTCTTTTTGTCAATGCTCATATTGGTAAAACACACCGGTGTGTTGTTAAGTAAAAAGCACTGGTGCATACACAAAGATAAAAAGCACCAGTGCATACACAAAGATAAAAATCACCACTCCTCTTATAATTATTACGCACTGGTCCACCTTTTTTGTTGTATGCAACACTGATGCTTTTTTGGTTTATATATGCACCAGTTCGTATTTTTTGTTTCATGAAGCACTAGTAATTTTATAAATATTATGCACCTGGTCATTCTTTTTGTTTTATGGCACACTGGTGCTCATATAATTTGTATGTACCAGTTTCTGTATCACCATGTGCATCAGACATAAGTAAAATTTTGAACATTTGAGGTGAGATGTCAGTGTCATTCTTTATTACTAAGCACCGATGCATATATTATATGTAAAGCACCGATGCATATATAATATGTAAAGCACTAGTGCATATTGTAATCATGCACACTGTAATATTTTGAAACGGTAAATATATTGTTGTTTGTAATTCTGGAAATAAATTGTGTAAGGAGTTTTCGAAACGTCCAATGTTTTGAGTGGACACTCCACCCATCATCAGGGACTCTTGAAGCAATAAGTATGAAAAGAGTGCTGAGGTAGGGGGGTATATAAAGGTGAAGATAATATGATCGTTAGGGAAAATGACACTCCACCCATCATCAAGGGTTGTTGAAGCAATACGTATGAAAAGAGTTTTGGGGGATCCTTTGCCCTAACGGTCATATTATCTTCACCTTTATATACCCCCCCACCCCAACACTCTTTTCATACTTATTGCTTCAACAATCGCTGATGATGGGTAGAGTGTCCACTCGAAACGTTGGACGTTTCAAAAATGCCTTACACAGTTTATTTCCAGAATTACAAACAACATTATGAGGATCTGTGAAAATCTGCATCCTTTAATGATACATATAATTGTAAGTTATGTCATTTAAAGAAACGATGGTTTTTCAATTTTTTCAGCATCGGTGCTTCATTGTAATTAATAGGCAGCGGTGCATGTAACTCATAAAAATGCATTGTTTAGCGAGTTCAAAAGAATAAAATGCATCAATATGAATATATTTTAATTAATTGTTTTCTTTACAAATTTTCAATTAATCGTCTTAAAATCAAATATTTTTTTATAATAATAATTTTGTTTTTTATACTTTTGTTATTGTGTTTTGATATAATGATTTCATTAATGCGTTATCCAATGGATTCTACCTCTGTTATTTGTAACAATGTAAATCATCCATATATTAATTAATCAACAACGCAACATTTTACAATATTCAACAATGCAATAAAATAAGAAACCCATTTTATTATATATGAATAAGTGACCCATCGTCATACAAAATGGGACAACGTAAAGGTCCACAATAATAAAAATGCAACCAATATGTAATTGTTACACTTATTGTTAGCATGTCCTCATGCAATTGGGACCATATGTCGAATACATTAAACAAAATACTTGATTTTCACAGACAAATATTTCAAAACATACAACTTGTAGTAACATTCAATTATATTGATTGTCATTTATCACTTAATCTATTGTCATCGCTAGAGCTACATGCAAGCCTCATTTCTTTATCACTTCTAGGCGATATTGTACTTTGGTTATTTAACCTAATGTTTTATTGATCGACTTGTTTTTGTTGTTCCACTTCTTCATGTTCCATCTACAAACATAGAAATAAAGTGTAATAAGTATATCTACATTTATATATATAGTAGAATATACATGATTGTGTAAATAAAAAAAGTACCATAACAACGACTATTTCATAAGCAATACACATTCTCTCGAATCCATGTTGCATGTTGTCTCTCAAAATCTCTTCTGTTGGATGCACTCCATACCTTGTTTCCTCCATTTTTATTATGCCATGACAAAGCATAGTCGATATAATTAATGTAAAGGTTTATTGTTGTTCCATTAATTATAAAACAAGGGAAGTTAAACAACATAGCTACTTACAAATTGTTCAATTAAACCAACATATAGTGACAACCCATACTCAACCCAATGTCTATCAATTCTTTGGTTGGCTCTTCTTTGTATGTTAGCACCTACTAGAAGACATCCATGGATGAGTGTAAATTAATTATTTAAATATAAAGGTCACGACAAACATGAAATTTTATGTAAGGTTGAAAACATAAGTACTCACAAACTTTGCGATCAACCCTTTTATTCCTCATCGTTTTGTCTTATGCGTTGAATGGGTTCCATTTTTTTTCTTTTCTACAACAAAATAATTGAAAATTAGTATTTCATGCGATAATTAAATTCGATGTACATAAAATATTAAATAAATTATTACATACCTCTCATACATGTTGTTGTTGGGATGGCTCCTCTTGTGATGCAATTATGTTCATTTCTTTTTCCATCTCCTTATGCAATTTTTTGGACATCCCCACCAACATGTATTTGTTTTCTCCTCGTTTGTCCCTTGGAATTTGCATGACATGACTTAACCAACACACATCATTAATTTAAACCTACAGATAATTCAAATATATTAATTTTTTAATACAACTTAAAGAACTTGTGTAACATCTCAATATTCAACTGGAAAGCATGCTCCTCCACCGTAGGCCAAGATGAGTCAGGCACACAAAGAGCGCCTGGTTCATGAAGGCAAAAAAACTTTTATAGTGGAGTCGGTCTCCTTGGGTGTGCGCCAAGGACGACTTCACCGATGGTTTCGGGCGATGGAGGTTAAGGCAGAGTCTTGAACGAAGACGCGGGCAAGGTGGATGCCCAACAAAAGCACTGGGCGCCCCATCGAAGAGACAGAATGATTGGGGATGTTAGTTGGGCGCTCTAACAGAGAGAGCGCCCAACTGACCAAATGAAGGAAAATAAAAGTTCGATAAATTGGATGCCTTGGGCATTGCCGCACGAAAGGGATCCAACCAAATGAATATTTTGAAACACTCCATTACTTTGGGCGTGCACTAAGGGGATTTAACCGAAGAAAACATGCATTGGAATCCAACCAAGAGACAAACCAATGAGGAGGCGTGCACTTGAATTGGGCACCCAAGAAAAGGAGGAACGAGTTGACCAAGCAAAGGAAGAGCGCGCTTGGTCAAGGGATGCACACCCTTTGGCAGAAGTCGGCCCAAACCAAAAAAGTGGACATGATGAAGAGGTGTGTTGCTCCAAGTTGAACGAATGTGTCACTTGGCAATGACGTGCACCTTTATAACCAAGGGGGTGAACCATTTGGAAATTCATTAAGGAATGATCAAGGACTCATCCTAGAAAGCAAGAGGAAAGTCTGAACCTAGCTAAGGGGACATACACACTTGGCATAATCACATGCATTTTCATTTATGAAGGATGAAGGAGAGACAGTCAATTTTTTCTTGTAGTTGAGGTGACAAAGGAAGGGCGCACAAGGGTTAGCGTGCCAAAGTGAGAGTTGTATGTTTCACACAGGTTCTTTGTAATAGAGTGAAATCTCTTATATAAACTTTCTTTGTGTGGCACGAGTGTTTGACTCATCACACTGTTGTTATGTTCATGAAGAAGTATTTTGGGTGTTAATCCGATTTGGCCACCCACATTCATGTTTCATTTGCAATGTGTATGAATGATTTTATTTACTGTTATATAAGTTAAGTATAAGAAATGCACACATAAATTAAGTAACGAATGAAACTAAGTGAAGGCATGGCCCAGGTTGACTAAGTTGGTTTGGTCTTACCATTGAATGAAAGAAGCTGGTGTCACACGATGATTGGGAACGTTGGGTGTTTTATTCCGCCCAACTAGAGGTTCTCCAAGCCTATGACAGTTGGTATTAGAGAAAAATGCACACTTGAGCTACTTGTACAGAGGCAATTTGGTTGGTGAGCGAATTTGCCTGTCGTCATTATGACAATTTGGTTTTCTGAGTGCTTTTCCATTCAAACGACTCGATGAAGATGTCCATGACAGTGGAAAATGACGGGGAACAAAGATATAGAGTTTGGTTAAGAATTTTTGGGTGAAGAGTCACCAAAACGATGCAAATAAAGGCAATTTGTAGGCTTCATGCCAATGAATAGTCCAAGGAGAGTTCAACAAGCAAAAAACATGAGATGGGAAAAAATGTTGATGGATGTCTGATAAAGGAGATTCCCAATGAAGAGAAGATACCAAGTCTTGAGGAAGGATTGAAGACGAACATGGAAGTAGTATATCAAATCCTTGAGAAGCATTAGGGAATCGTTGCATGAAGGGAGTCATGGGACGATCGAATGAATAATCTCTTTGGAGATGACAGAAGTTGCCAAGTCACAAAGGAAGACTTTTCCATGAGGGAGGAGTCCTTTTCCACTTGCACTCTCTTCATGATTCATCTAGATATATTCGTGGACATCTGCTCCATTGTATGTGATATTTGTCAACAAAATCACTTCACCAAGTATTATCCAAATAAAGGAAGGGAGACATAGGCAGGTTGGATGAGTTCAACCAAGTCTGGGTCGAATTTGAAGCAAGACTCTCTCCCATCGCAGACTTTGGCAAGAACGAAGAAGGAAGTTTTGTGTTCGTCATCTATTGTGCTCGTGGAGGGGGATGATCGATGCAAACCAAGTGGTATTGGTGCAATAAGAATGAAGAATTTGGAAGACTTAAACGTTGCATAAGTTCTTTGTACGATGAACCATCGTGTAGATGGTTGTCTAGAAGAAAAGTAGTTGAAATGGTTGGTCCAATGGAACAAAGCTCTGCATGGAACAAATGAAAGGAAGCCTGAAGTTTCGATGGAAACAATCCAGACTCATCACCCTTTAAACGAAGCACTGAAGGCGTTGAGCGTACTGATGGATTTGATGGGATACAAATAAGAGAGTGGAGACACTCCGTAAAACCAAGACGAGACAAGTCTTCATTTTGTGAATGCAACAATATCGAGATGGAAGGTTGTAACACTCGTTTACATTGGATCAACACATAGTTTCATTGGGGAAGGGATTGCGAAGTCACTTCCCTATGAAACGAAGGCTGGCACAAGTCAGTATAAAGTAGTCAACTCTATGGTGAATCAAGCGATATGGTTGATTTGTTCAACACCTGTGAGAATAGGAGACTAGTTTGGTAACTTGGATTTGGTGGTTTTTCCATTAGATGATCATGTAGAGAGATTGGGGAAATACTTCTTTCGAGAAGCCCAAGCAGTCCCTGTGATTTCTGAAAAACACTTGGTATTTTTGGACAAAGACAGAGTATCGAGTGTGCCTATGATGAGAAAGAGCAAACTTGTGTGGAAGTTGAAGATTTATGCGATTAGGATGATAGAGGAGGTCAAGGAAGTGGACACTCCCTCTCATACAATGCAATAATCATATAAGGATTCACACAAGATTGTTCTAAGTAACATGGGTGAAAATAAATGAGGATTGGTAAGTATAGAGAATTCAACGAAGATCATCATTGGGAAGATGGGTCGAAGGTAGGCTTAGGAGACACTGCAACATGGCAAGGTTGCTTGAACCATTGCCACTTTTGTGGAGAAGAATGAACCATGTATTCAACCAGAGGCATCAAAATATAAGGAGTGTTGCGGAAGACAGTCCATATCCTCACTTGAGGCCTTTGAACCAAGGGATAGAGCTGAGAAAGGTGAAAATACAAGAAACAATTTTGACTTGGAAGACAAAGCATAAGAAATGGGCATAGAGGACAAAGATCCCGTAGTGATCGTTAATTTTTGCAGGAAGGCCATGGGTATTTAAGACTTTCAACTAACAACAAAACGACTTGAGAAGTTGATTTGTTCGCTGAAGGAAGTTAGATTGACCTTGAGGTATCTGTGAAATTAGAAAAAGTTAGACACCTTGTTTTCCCGTAGCCTTGGAGATGGCTACTGGGCTTACACCATGTACTAGACCAAGAGGAGCATGGGTGCATTTCCATGAAGAGGCAATGCGGTCATGAGTGCCATGAAAGTGGCACAAAACGACGAAGATAGTGATAGTTGGAAGAGGATGTGAAGAAATAAACACAACCATAAACGATTGGTTTGGAAGTGACGAAACACATTCTCATGAATTGGGTGCGACAGTTGGACTAGCTACCCAACTAGTCCAAGGTATGGGGGATATCCGTGTGAGGAGGCATGGACATATTGATTGAAGTACGGATGTGCAATATGTCGTGGAGGATCCAATTCCTAGATGAGGAACACTTCGTGAGAACAAATGTCATTGGTGATCATAACAGATGAAGTGTGTTGGTATTGCTGGGAGGACAATGACTTTGAATGGGGGAGGGTGTAACATCTCGATAGTCAGTCGAAGCATGTGCTATTCCACCACAAGCTAAGATGAATCAAACACATGAAGAGCACTTGGTTCATGAAGGTAGAAGAACTTTTATAATGGAGTCGGGCTCTTTGGCCGTGTGCCAAGGAAAAATTCACCAATGGTTTTGGGCGACTGAGATTAAGGAGGAGTTTTGAATGAAGACGCAAGCAAGGTGGATGCCCAATGGAAGCACTGGGCGCCCCACCGAAGAGACGAAATGACTGGGGACGTCGGCTGGGTACTTTGGTAGAGAGAGCACCTAATTGACCAAATGAAGGAAAATGAAAGTCAGGAAACTTGGACACCTTGGGCATTGTTGCACCAAAGGGAGCCAACCAAACGAAGAATTGGAGACACTCCATCACTTTGGGAATGCACCAAGGGGATTTGACCAAAGAAAATGTGCATTGGACGTTAGCCAAGATACAGACTAATGATGGGGCCTGCACTTGACTTGGGAGCCCAAGAAACAAAGCAACGAGTCAGCCAAACAAAGGAAGAGCGCGCTTGGGTGAGTCAGCCGACTCACCCAAGGGATGCACAACCTTTGGAAGAAGTCGACCTAGATCAAAAAAGTGGACATAACGAAGAGGTGCGTTGCTTCGAGTTGAATGAACACGTCACTTGGAAAGGACACACACCTATATAACCAAGGGGGTGAACCATTTGGCAATTCATCAAGGAGTGATCAAGGAGTCATCCAAGAAAGCAAGAGGCAAGTTTGAAGTGAGATAAGGGGACATACACACTTGGCAGAATCACAGGCTTTTTCAGTTATGAAGGATGAAGGAAGGACGATCTGTTTGTTCTTGTAGTTGAGGTGACAAAGGAAGGGAACACAAGGGGCATCTTGCTGAAGTGAGAGTTGTATGTTTCACACATGTTCTTTGTAATAGAGAAAAGTATCATTGCATAAACTTTCTTTGTGTGGCACAACTTTTTTTCTCGACACATTGTTATTATGTTCATAAAGAAGTATTTAGGGTGTTAGGCCAGTTTGGCCGCCCAAATTCATGTTTCGTTTGCACTATGTATGGATGCTTCTCTCTACTGTTGTATAAGTTAAGTATAATATACACACACATAACTTAAGTAACAAAGGAAACTGAGTGAAGGCATAACCTAGGTTGAGTAAATCGGTTTGGTCTTGCCGTCGAACAAAAGACGTTGGTGCTGCACAATGATTGGGAACGTTGGGTGTTTTCCGCCACCCAACCGGAGGTTCGCCAAACCCGTGACAAATTACCTTATTCTCTTTTTGGGATGAGCTACCTCCACGTTCACTGCAATAAGTTTTTTTCCTTGAACCTCTATTGGCCATCTTCTATAAAAACAAAAATCCAAGAATCATCAGATATACAAATTATGAAATATTTTTTACAAAATATGATTTTGGTGCGTATAATAAAATAATATGCAATGGTGTGTTAAGCATGTGTATAAGCACCAATATATGATAGCCGTGCTCTTACAAATTCAAAAACGTTTTCTTTACAAATTGTTATATTTGTTCAGTGCTCTGTAAATTAATAGAAGGTTTAGAACATTACTTAAAGCAAGCATCGTCCATGGTGTTATGTGTTATAGGGCGCACCGGTGCTATATTTTTCATTAAACACACTGATATGCATTGATAAGGTGCACCGATAAGTTCAATGATTCATGTTTGCAATTTCATGGTGCTCCATGTTGTATGGTTGTTAGGTACCTAACCTCCCTAACCCCTCATGTAGGTAGAATAATATATTTCCATGTAATAAAGGACGACATTAGTTAATAAGGCCTATTTAATAAATGTGAACAAGTCAATGTAAGACAACCTAATAGAAGCTTCCGCTTCTAGAAGAATCTTCCTCTAGAATGATCTTTGGAAGATAGAATTAATATAAATAAGAGTAGGAGGCATGATAAGTCTTTGTCTTGAGAATTATTGTAATAGAGATTTCCTCTACTGGAGGTTTCTCCCTCGAAGAGGCAAGTGAACATTGCTTTCTCTAAATAAAGTTATCATTTATGGTGTTTCCTTTCTCAATATTTTGTTGTTCCATTGATATATGTTGAATATTACTGTTTCTGCATATTATATTACATCTGGTACCTTACAAGTGGTATCAGAGCACTTTCCTTGGCAGGAATTGTGGGTTGATTTTTTTTTTCCAGGGTAGAGACCTGTTCTGACATCTTAAAACTATAGTGATTTGTCGCTCAACACATAAATGCATGGTTGGGGAAGCATACATGCAAGAAATACAAGAGGTTTTTAAACTCACGTTGTTGGACACCCTTGTAACCCCTGTTGGTACCCCTTAAAGTGATAGCGTATTAGACAACAACTGTATACAAACTGGCCTAGGTATACTGGAACCCGCTATAGATCAATCGATCAACCGCCTGACTGCTATAGTGCCACCAAGAAAAACACTCGGGAATATACTCTCTAGTACCTGGGTAATCGGGTAGTATGGTTAAGGGTATGGTCTAGCCTCCTTGGTTGGTTTCCTGAGATATTGGGGCGAGTACTGATGTTCGACCCCACACGTATATCAAAGAGCTATAACACAGGGAAAAACCTTGTCTATAGGAACCTTGAACAAAACCCTAACCCTTGGGACGGAAACAAAATAAACAAGGAACAAACAAGATCTATTGCCGTGCAAACTTGCCTCATGCATTCTAGTTGCAAAATTACTACACATTTTTTCCTGTTAAGAATTTGGGCATTTCAACACTGCAATATTATTCAGATCGGAGTATAACTCTGATTAAACAAAAGTCTGGGGCCTACCCGCACCCTTATTTGAGACCTATCCCATTGGAATCCTCTTTTCGTCCTGATCATAATGATACCTATCAGTTTTAAGCCTTTTTTTCACGTGGTCCCGACCCCCCTTCCCGACACCCTTATTTGGGACCTATCCCATTGGATTCCCCTTCTCGCACTGATCACAGTGGTATCTATCACTTGTAAGCCTTTTTTTCATGGACCCACCTGCCCTTTTCAGACACCCTTCTTTCCCACCTCTTCCTATGTTTCTCCTTGACCATGGCCAACACCCGCAACCAAGAACTTAAAAACCGCATCAATACCCACATAGATCCCAAAACAAACTACATGAAAGAGGAACTGAAGAAGGACATCAATTCCCACCTTGCCAACCAACTTGTATCCCACCTTGATTCTCATGTTGACTCCTTTGTTGCTAAGGTCCTAGAAAAACTGCCATTTCCTAGAGTCCATACCTCATCTGAACAACCTTCTAACTTGAAAAGTATGGATTTCTCCAATTCCCAACCTTTTCATTCCAACCCCTTTCATCATGATCTGTGTCTTCCATGAGTGGAGGTGAAAAAATTTGATGGCTCAGATCCCACTAGTTGGGTCACTAAAATGGAACATTACTTCTCCTTGCATGGCATCACTGATGACTTGGCCAAACTTCATTATGGTGTCCTCTATTTGGATCTAGAACATTGGCAATGGTGGAAATGGCATAAAAAATCACGCCAAGGATATGTTGCTTGGACACAGTTTGTGGCTGAACTTTATGAATGCTTTGACATCGACACACATTCCCTGGGCCGTTTGACCAAATTGAAATAGTCTGGCACCATGGAAGAGTTTATTGCCGCATTTGAGCAATTGGATTTCAAAACAGAGGGCATGTCTGATACCTTTTTTCCAGGAATGCTTTATCAGTGGCCTCAAGGATGAAATCTGAGCCCAGGTCCTCATGACTCACCCCCTTACTTGGTTGGAAGCTACTCAACGTGCCAAGGAAGCACAACATGCTGTTTTTTCCTAGCACCGCAAACCCTCTTTTCTTCCTCGCCCTCACCCTCCCAATCCTGCCCCTCATCCCACCCCTCTCAAGATACAAAAATTAACTCGGGCATAAATGGTTAATGCCAACTAAAGGGTATTTGCTATATTTGTGATGAAAAATATTTTCTAGGGCACAAGTGTAAGGAAAAAAAGATGTTTATGGCCATCTCTATGGATGTGTCTGACGAAGAGGTAGATGATCCCCATGTGGCAGAGGTACATGATCCAACTGATCTCACTTTTCCATCTAATCCAACAGAAGTTGAATTGATCATTTCATTAAATTCCCTCACTAGCTTCTCTGCTCCTCAAACCCTCAAGCTAATTGGCTACTTTAAAAATCAGAAAGTAATCAAATTAATTGATAGTGGAAACACCCATAATTTTATTCATTGTCGCGTTGCTCAAGAAACCAATTGTTATATCTGTGCCATCAACAATTTTCAAATCATGATTGCCAATGGAGGTTCCATGAAATGTGGGGGGCATTGTGAAAATGTACGTCTCCAAATTGGTCACTACAACCTAAAATCTCATATATTTTCTATTAACATGGGTGGTTGTGAAATTGTACTAGGTGTAGAATGGTTACACACTCTTGGTCCCATCCTCATGTATTATAAGGAATTAACCAAGCAATTCCAATAGGAAGGCCAACAATATAAGTTCCAAGGCATCACCACAGGCTCCCTTGAGATGATCAGTTCCCATCGAATGGAAAAGCTCCTCAAAAAAGGTCATTCAAACATTAGTGCCCAACTCCATGCCATTAAAGTAGTGGAGACACCCTCTGTGCATCCTGACCTCCAATATATCCTCTCCAAACACCAAACTATTTTTTCCACTCCCCATGGACTTCCCCCTTTCTGCGGTGTTCATGATCATTCTATTCCTTTAGTTCCAGGCATTCTTCCTCCCAATGTTCGCCCTTATTGTCATCCCTTTTCCCAGAAGAATGAAATTGAGAAATTTTTTCAAGAATTGCTTGACGCGGGTGTCATCTGTCCTAACACCAATCCCTATTCTTCTCCTGTGTTCATGGTCCTCAAGAAAGAAGGCACGTGACACACGTGTCTAAACTTTTGTTCCCTCAAGAAACTCACCATCAAAGACAAGTTTCGCATTCCTGTCATTGATGATTTATTGGATGAATTGAGTGGTGCTCAATACTTTACTAAACTTGATCTCCATTATGTATACCACCAGATATGCATGAAAGAGGAAGACATTCCCAAGACTGCATTTCAAACTCATGAGGGTAACTATTAGTTCTTGGTCATGCCCTTTTCCCTATGTAATGCCCCCTCCACTTTCCAAAGTCTCATGAATCATGTCTTTCGTCCTTCTCTCTGTCCTTTTGTCTTAGTTTTCTTTGATGATATTATTATCTATAGTAAAACATGGACAACTCATCTTACCCATGTGGATAAAGTTCTCCATCTACTTTCTCAACGCCAACTTTTCCTCAAACAATCTAAATGTGCCTTTGGTGTCTTGGAAGTGGATTACTTGGGTCATATTGTCGGCAAAGATGGTGTAAGGGTGGGTCCTAAGAAAATTGAATCTATGTAGGATTGGTCTCACCCCAAAAATCTCAAGAGATTGCGTGGTTTTTTGGGTTTAATGGGATTTATCGCAATTTTGTTCAGAATTATGGAAAAATTGCGGCACCTCTCACTGTTCTCCTTAAAAAGAATGCTTTCAATTGGACTCCAACAACTGATCAATCCTTCCATGCCTTTAAAGAGGCTATGTGCACAACTCCATTCCTGGCCCTTCCTGACTTCAAGAATACTTTTGTCCTAGAATGTGATGATTTTGGGAAAGGAATTGGAGCAGTCCTCATGCAAGAAGGATGACCTTTGGCCTTCACTAGCAAACAACTTTCGGAGAGAAATTTGGGCCAATCCATCTATGAAAGGTAAATGTTGGCTATTATACATGCCATGGATCTCTGGCGTCCTTATCTATTGGGGCAATGCTTCCAAATTAAAACATATCATCAGAGCCTAAAGCCTTTTCTGGAACAACAAATTTCATCCCCAAAGCAACATAAATGGGTGACCAAGCTATTTGGATATGATTACGTGATCATTTACAAGAAGGGAAAAATAAAATGTGGCCATTGATGCCCTTTCCAGGAAGTATGACGAAGGATCCATCTTTTCTCTCCCATTTCTTATACCAAATTGGCTCCAAGATGTTCGCCATGAGTGGCTGCATGACCCCAAAGTTTCTTGTCTGATCCAAAAATTACAAGACAATTCTCCAGTTTCCCCAGGGTACTCTTGGCACAATGATGAGAATTGCTACAAAGATCGTCTGTATTTAAGAAAACAATCACAACTTTAATTTACGGTGCTTTCGAATCTTTATGCTTCCCCCACAGCTGGGAATTCAGGGTTTACCAAAATCTATGAAAGGGTCAAACATTTTTTTTATTTTTTTTATGGGATGGTATGAAACATGACATTCACACCTTTGTGGTTGAATGTGATGTTTGTCAATGCAACAAGGGAGAAACGATTAAGGCCCTGGGCACACTACAACCGCTCTTGATTCCACTGACTATTTGGAAGGATATTTCTATGGATTTCATTGTTGGATTGCCTAAATCAGGTAATAAGTTAGTCATCACGGTGGTAGTTGATCATCTTTCCAAATATGCTAATTTATGTGCTTTCCAACACCCATTCACCGCATCCACTATGGCTCAAATTTTCATGGATAATATATCCAAAATTCATGGCATGCCTCATTCTATTGTATTTGATAGAGATCCCACTTTCACCAACAATTTTTGGAAAGAATTGTTCAGGCTCCAGGGAACCCAATCACATCTCAACACCGCCTATCACCCATAGAATGATGGCCAAACTGAAGTTGTCAACAACTGTTTGGAAACATATTTGAGGTCTTTTGTATCTGTCAGACAAAATAAGTGCGCTTAATGGTTACCCATAGCTGAATGGTGGTACAACACATCTTACCATACAACTACTCGCATGACTCCTTTTGAATCAGTATATGGACAAAATCCATCGTCTATTCTCTCATACATGTCAAGTGTCTCAAAGGTTCATGAGATTGACAAAAATCTTACAGTTCGCGAGGCCATTCTCCATCCCCTCAAAGTAAATTTGGCCATGGCTCAAAATTGCATGAAGCATCAAGCCGATCAAGGTCGTTCTGAACGAAAATTTGCTGAAGGGGACCAAGTGTTTCTTCGTCTGCAACCTTATAAGAACACTTCACTCAAAGTTGACCAGTGTTAGAAAATTTCTCCCAAATTTTATTGTCCTTATACAATTCTCAAGCAAGTGGGACAGCTAGCCTACTAGTTATCTTTGCGTAGCCATTCTAAGCTCCATCTTGTTTTTGATGTCTCATGCTTAAAGAAGGTGATTGGAACTAAGTGCCACACTCAAACCAGTCTCCCTGAGTTGGATGAAGAAGGTTCCAATTGGTTGAAACCATAATCAGTCTTGGACTAGTGCAAGCGTTGTCTCCGTTAGTGCACCATCAAGGAAGTGTTAGTGGAGTGGAAATATACAACTCCAGAAGACGCCACTTGGGAGCCGACCACCATTCTGCAACAATTTCTTCATCTCAAGCCTTGAGGACAAGGTTATTCTTCAAGGGGGAGGGCATGTTAAGGACCTAACCTCCCTAACTTCTAACATAGGTAGAACAATATATTTCCATGTAATAAAGGCCGACATTAGTTAATAAGGCCTATTTAATAAATGTGAACAAGTCAATGTAAGAAGATCTAATAAAATCTTCCACTTCTAGAAGGATCTTCCTCTAGAATGATATTTACAAGATATAATTAGTATAGATAAGAGTAGGAGGCATGAGAAGTATTTGTATTGAGAATTATTGTAATAGAGATATGCTCTTCTAGAGGTTTCCCCCTCGAAGAGGCAAGTGAACATTGCTCTCTTTGAATAAAGGTATCATTTATGGTGTTTACCTTCTCAATATTTTGTTGTTCCATTGATATCTTGTGAATATTCATGTTTCTACATATTATATTACATCTGGTACGTGCACTGGTGCTACGTTAATAATTAAACACAATGGTAGGTTAATTATTATATGTGCGGTGTGTTTAAGTTTTAAAAACCTACCAGTGGGATTTTTGCGAAGATGGTGTCACTTCTAAGGCAGAGGCACTGATAATGCACATCCCCATCCCGATGCACGATGCTTAGTGTTTAACAGTGTGTTGTGTAGTTTTCAATGCACCGCTAGAGGTGCTTCTTGTTAATTCATAGGACGCACCGTGGTCCGGGGCAAGCCAAATGCATGAAGCGCACCACGAACAATTTTTTTTTTAAATTGAAAAAAATGTCAAATTTAAATCCAATTTTAAATTTTAATTTCATGAAAATTAAAATAAGGAGGTAACAAACAATTTGCTTGGTCTGTTCTCGACCAAGGAGGCATGATTGGCTCGTAGAGGAAAAATGAAGTTTTCAACTTTTTTCCAAAATTGGAAAATGTACAGAATCTATAGGGGCAATAAGGAAGCAACATTGTCGAGCACTACAAGTGGGGCGACCATAGAAGGAAGGTGAGCATCGGTGCTTGTGTCAGAGGTTGGAAGCACAAAAGGAAATGTGATAATGAAATTTGGTTTGGTAATTTTTTTTTGCCCTTTCGGGGTGTGCTCGACAATAAGATGCATGTGAGCGTTCTTTGTACCTGAACACATCGATACACTTGTTTTATTTTACCCTAAAACGATGTGCCATATATAGGGATGAACCGATGCATTTGGGTATGAGTAACACAATGTATTGATTTTTGGGTATACATTAAAAAACTTGATGCTACAATACTATTAATTGAATCGTAATTGTTTTTCGGTGCACCACTATTGTAGACGCACTGAGGTTGTAGGGGTTTTTAAGTGCAATGTGGAAGGTTTATGATTTTTTTTAATCAATTTTTTTATTATTGAATAACCAATTGTTCTAACCCGATCCCGTGTTTTTGTCATACATGCACTAGTACGCTTAGGTTATCAAGGAGCATCGTGATGCATTTTAGTTTTTATAAAACAAAAAATGATATTTTAACATTTTATATTAATAGTGGTTATTGATGTGCTTTATTTGTTAAGCACTGAGACATTATGTTTGTAAGAGCACTGATGCATTATGTTGATTGAGTCGCATCGGTGTTAAAATCCTTCGACCACTCGCCTCCACTATAAACATATAAGGGATACATTTTTCGTGGAGGTTCTGTAAAAACGTTCGCTACAAGGTGTTCTCTTTGTAGTGAATAATGGTTTAAAAGTATGGCATAAATACTCAAGTATGACATGTTTTGGTGCTAGGTACATCTATTGTTATATTGTAGTATAGTTGTGAACTAGCATATTTGTTTATTTATTCGTGTGCTCTAGTTTATCTATTCTTATATTCTATATATCTATTCTTATGTTCTAGTTTATTTATTCTTATGTTCACATCAATGGGGTTTCACTTATGGCATATAGTTTATTTATTCTTATGTCCACACTAGTGGGGTTTCACTTATTCTAGTTTATGTTCTAGTTTATATGTTTTTAATTATCCTAAAACATTATTTTTTATGATAAACCCTAAAAAATTATCATGCAAAAATACACATTGAAACATTATACAAAACACCTAAATTCTATGTTATAGGATTTTTTTTTTTTTTAAAAGGATACTTCTTATATACAGAGAAAAATATTTACATCAACAACTAGAAACAAAGGAAAAAAACAGAAGGGTATATACAATGTACACCACATCCTTTTCTATAAGACGACTAAAACAACTATGAAATCAAAATAAGTGGTTGAGCCTAATAATTTGGCATCTCTAATTAGCAATGTCCCTTTTGCTAGGAGTTGCATATGAATCTCATCTCCCCATAATCGACAAAAAGTTGTCTATGAACTAACCTCATTATAAAAAATAAACTTGGATGGAGGTTTCCAAAGGATATACAAAGCAAAAACTCAGAAACAATACCAAATACCAGCCAAGGAATCCTAGATCACCAACATGGACTCACCAAACAAAACTGCCCTCAAAAGAACATTCCCAAAAGATGTGTTACATTGATTCTAACTTCAAGCAAGCATGGTCAATGACATTAGAAAGACCACTTTTGTCCAGGGGGATTTGGAGGGGAGACCTTGGTAGATCACCAACCAAGCAAAAACCCATAGTTTGTAGGGAGTTTGAATCGACCAGACACCATGCAACCTTCGAATCCAACACCTATCGACATTTGAAGAAATCCACTTGGCATTGAGATCGAGGCCTAACTCATGCCTCTAATGCAAAATGTAGTATATCTTATGGGAATCATACTGAGTCAAGGAATTCCCAAAAGGCGACTCCCAATCTCACCAAAAGGGACCAATCATATCAATATTCATCTTAAAAATATTCTCATGGGGTATGAGCCCACTAATATCCATAAAGCTAGGTCGATCTATAGAAGACAATGGAAAATCCCTAGCCACTGAATGCCAACTCTTTCAAGAACAAGAAGTGGAATCCCAAAGATATATCTAGAAGAAAATATTCTTTCTGCTAAGCCTCTTTGCTTAAAAACAAGGGAGGTCAGATATGTAAGTACCCGCATGTTTCCAACTCCAAATTAGCCTCTTGAGTAGATCCTAACCCTGATTGACTACTTGTCCATTGCCAATGAAAAAAACTAGCCACTTTCCTC
>ML800200.1:718781-735515 GCA_009831015.1 Picea engelmannii | reverse complement strand
GCTGACAGTAGAGTGGTTTCATGTATTAATTATGAAACTTATCGAATGATGTCATGTACATGCTACCAACAATAGTTTAATTTATGATATTTATTAGATGTGATGACTGGAGTAAGTGGTTCGTGTAGGGCTCCAAAGTCAAATCGTTTGTGTATTGTTGGGTTGGGAAATGATCCCTTTTAGAAGGAAGTAACACCTTTTTCTCGGACCGTTTTAGTGGCTCTTAAACCTGGAAGGAATTACAGGACTACCGTGTGCAATTGAAAGGAATACAACGGTCCATTTTTAAATTGCGTTGAAGGCGACCTAGGTGTTCAGCCTTTTGAAATCGTTGAATTTTCGAACTGAATTTTTATATAAGTGTGTACGCCTGTAAATTTGATTCCCATGTAAACTTCATTGGTTGAAGAGACTGGTTGTATGACAGCTTCTCTCTTAGAGAAGCTTGCCATAGATCGCCTAACCGGGTGGTAGATCCCTTGCGCATATGTTCCTCGATTTCCGAATTCCCTTGCTTGTACTCTCAGATTTGAGGGTCGTTAGACTCGTACTCCTCTTGAACTTCGTGGTGACCACCAACTCACCGTACGTGAGTCCTTTGGATGTTCCTCTTACCTTGCTAGGGCTGAATTCAGGGAGCAATTTTCGGGACAGCCTGTGTAATTGGTATCCGAGGGAAATTTAAATATTGTTTCCTTAAGAACCCAATGGCCTTCATCGTCCATCTGTTTGCTGCAATGGAGATGGTAGTTCGCGATTCCTCCTCCATTGTAAAGGTACCCTTTAAAACCTTCTGAACTCACGACGGATTGGAAAAATTCCAGTTCCGTTTACCCTTATAGTTGGCAGGTAGTGTACGTTTTTGCTTTCCTCTTAATAACTGGGTGATTCACCTAGAGAACTGCAAGGGTGAGTCCTCATTTTAGAGGGTCGGGTAGATTCTGTTTGGGGAGATGATGCTCTTTCTGCTGAGGCCCTATCAAGGACCCTTTTATGTCACTACCTTCCAAGGTAATTCCAAGATTCCCAATTCGATGACGTTCCAAGGATTGGAATAGGACCTGGTTCGAGCAACATTTGGAACGAAGGCCAGTTTAGAATCCGGATTTGATGGCGGAAGTTTTCCTTAACCATTTCACCCATTTTCAAACCTTCGTTGACACCAAGGGGCTCATTAATTCTTTATTGAGCTCCACTCTTTTGCCCTAAAGAGGATTCCATGTCAGACTGAAGTTTCGGCTAGTGTTTGGTTTTACCAATATTTAATAAGACTCTTTTTCGTGAACCTTATTTAGGGACTGGTAAGTTAACATTGGAATATCTTGCCTTAGTTATGGGTTGACCGTATTAGAGTTCCTTTGGGATGAATAATGTAGCTCGGAAGTCCTTCTTGTTGGATATGGATTTTGATCTCCGTCCCTACCCTTGGACCCGTCGGTTGGTGTTTAAAGTCCTCACCTTTTCTTGACAATTTAACCTCACTGCTTAAAGAAAGGTGGCTTGATTTATTTATAGATGTTCACATAGTTCCTTTTAAGTCATTGTAGGGTAATGGGAAGTCCTTACCTTTATAGAGAATACCATCCTCACTTCGTTAAAGGAACCCTTAGAATAGTCGGTTCTGAATAAGATTGGAGTTAGTGTTAAATTTCAATGGGAAATGTGATATTCCTCTTAGATTGCAAGTTGAAATTTACTATGGAATTAATGAGATTATCCACATAATTCTTCTAGTGTAGATAGTGAGTAAAATAAATGCTAATTATATTCTTAAGAAAAAAAAATCATTGATAGTCGGTAAATACTTATTGTTTTTTTTTTGTAAGTGAGTATAGGTTCATGTATTACTAAAAGAGATTATGATACAAAAGGTGGGACTTCCTAGGTATGATTGGACCACCACCTTGGGAAACCGGCCTAGTTCTACCATATCTAGTTTTGAAAAACTAAACAAAGTCATATATGTAAAAGGACAGAAAAAAACAACACATAAATTGAGGTTGACCCTTTGTTGAGCAACATGACTTGACCATTGGTTGAACAGGTGCTAGTCCAGGATGATAATGTGTTTCTTTCCTTCATCCTCCCTGTCCTTGTTCTCTTCCTTCTGGACCACCGTACAAGTCTTTCTGATATGGGCTGGTGCTCCATTCCCATCTCCTAGCGTGACGTCCATGTGATGGACATATCGCAAGTATAGGTAGAATTGGGTTGCCACTCACTCCATCTTCTCCTTCTGGTCCCTCTAGTCCTCAGCTAGTCATTTTGTACTGTCTTCCAGGTTGCTGAGGCGACTCGGGATCTCTTTTAGCAGTGTTTTGTGGTTCTTGTTATCCTTTCGGCTAGCATCTTTCTTTTCAGCGCCCACCTTGCCTATTAACATCTTTTTTTGCCACGCCATCTCCACCGTTTTGTGGTAGAGGGTTTCTTTGGGCTGCATAGCCCCTGGGTATGTAATCCAGTCTGCTTCTTGAATCAGTTTCTCCCAATATTTACCCTTGCATTTAACATTGATTTCTTTCTCCCATCTAGTGATGGTTTCTTTTCCTTTTGTTTCAACCAATGTATGAAAGGTACTCTTGGCGTCTCTAGCCGCTTGCTCCATCCTTGTAATCCTTCGAGGGCTTGTCGGAGGTTCTTTCCCCTGGGGGCTTCTCTTGCTTTGCGTTCTCTTCATATGTACCATCCCGGTTGGTTTGTGGTAGTTTTTTCCTTGGTTTCTCCTCCTGTTCCTATCTACACAGCCCTTCTTTTTGTGGTAGCTCCTGTAGTTGTGCTTTTCGTGTCTGTGTATATTCCTGGTGCCTCTGCTCTTATGGGATTTCCCTAGCTATAGACTCATCCTAACAATCATGGTCTTTTCATATAGGTGAGCCTTCCAGTCCTTTTTCCCTGTCTCGGTATGTGTGATCATGATGGCCTGGCCCTTGCCCCTGTTTGTTGTACCACCAACTGTGCTACTCCCCAAATCTATGCTTGGGTAAGGTGTATCCATACTGATCCATGGTATCACCTTTTTCCTATCATCATTTGCGGCTTGCTGAACGTCGTCTATACTTTCCCACATTCTACCTCTGTACTTCTTCCTATTGACAAGGCCTTGGTCTCATACCGCCATATGTTGTGTGTTCTAAGTTTGCATTGTAACTTGTGGTCGAGTGTTGAGAAGTCAGATTCTGCCTGGATCCTTCGTGGTGGCCAGTTGGCCTTGTGCTTGCTTCCTTGATGTGGGCTTCCATACTTTGGCTGCCATCACGGTTCTTTGTCGCTGGTTGGATGCAATCTGTTCAGAACTGCCCGTTTGGGATGTTATTCTAGGTAGTTTCTATCTCTAGTCCTTCCTTTCTAACCCCCCCGTTAGCAATTCTTTCCACCAATCCATTTGTTGACATGCGTACCTAGTGCAACTCTGTTGTGTTTATCATTTGCAGATGCTCTTGGATTTTTTGAAGGGAGTGTGCCAAGCACCAGTGCCTCTGAATCTTTCCCAATCTGGTGCCATTTTGGAGTCTCTTCACTGTGTTTATAACCAGTTTGGAGTCACCTTCCATGATGGTATTTGTCATCCTTTCACAGCTTGAAATCTTGAGGCCGATCTCCAGGGCTCTGAACTCCGCTATGTTGTTGGTTGAGTTTCCCATACTCCCCGTGTACAGTCGGATTATGTTACCGTCACTATCCCTAATTAGCCCTCCCATTCCTGTCATACCTGGGTTTCCTTTTGCTGCCCCGTCGAAATTCAAGTTGAGGGACCCTCCTGGAGGGGGGTTCCAGTTGCGCTCACCTATTTGGAGTTGTGGTAGCCACCTTGATTGAGTGCGGTTGAGACCGTCTTTTAAGTGGAAATATTCTAGGACTCAGGAGTCTTGGCCTACGAGTTGCGCTCTTACCGTCGGGCAGTTGCGGCTCTATACCCTTTCTCTTATGCGAGAGATTGTTGTTTCCTTGAGTTTCCCTTCAGGGCGTCTCTCATTCTGAAAGATGCGTTGATTTATTTCTTTCCATATTTCCCATATGATCATCCATGGAATGAGAGTCCAACAGAGGTTCACCTCTTCATTTTTGTGGTAATTCTCATTCCAGGTATTAATAGTTGTGCAGATGTTACCTCAGATCCTATTGGACTGTCGAAAGATACTTGTCACCCAATATCAGATCCCTATTGTATAGTTACATTCATCGATGAGATGATTCGGTGTTTCTTCCTTAGATTGACAGAGGTGGCATCATGACAGGCCAATGAATCCCCTTTTCCTTAAGTTTTACCAAGTTAGAATTCGGTTGTGAAGTACTAACCATTTGAATTTTTTTATTTTTGGCCATTGGGGGATGTTCCAAATATTTTCCCATTGTTGCGCTGAATCTTCTTGGTCCTGGTCCATGATGTAATGTCGGGATTCTTTCAAGTTGAATTCCCCACCATTTTTTTGGCCCCATCTTAGTTGGTCCTCTTCTTTCGATACTATCAGTTTACTTTTCCTCAGTTCCTCCTCCACCTCTTTCATGATTGTTGTGTTCTGGTCTTTATTTTGTGAACTGAGATCATACCAGATTCTCCATCTGTTCCTCTCTATTTCTTGTTTCTAGTAGTGGTAAAATTTGGTTTTTCCTTACGCGATCATGTCCTGTTGGAATTCTTCCCTATCCATATTTTCCATTCTGGGTTCTTGTTTCCATGCGTCCTCCCAGAATCTGGTTGTTTTATCGTTCCTTACTTCCCAACATCTGTGTTTCTGGATCTAGGTTTTGTTGTGCCAAGCTAGACTCTAGATGGTTGATCCCTCCCTATTTCCCCTAAAGCGGATTCGGTCCTCGTTGTTTATGTCTGGGGCATACTTGGCGTTCAATAGGTTTACCCATGGTGTAGAATTTTATTTGACCCATCACCACCAGAGTTTCGCCCTGTAGGCTTCGTTGGTTACTTGTGGGTCATGTAGCCCCATGCCTCCTTTGCTTTTTGATTTACAGACCTTCTCCCAGGCCACAAGGGCCCATTTATTCTTTGTTTCCTCTCCTCGCCATAGGAAGTCCCTTTTGATGTTTCTTATTTTTTGTAGTATCCCTTTGGGGGTGGAAAACACAGACATCATATGGGTTGGAATTGCTTGCAGAATCGTCTTGGTCAAAATGAGTCTCCTCGCTATGTTGAGGGATCTGTATGTCCAATTTTTCACCCTCTCTTGTATCTTGTTGATCAATCCTTTCCATTTTGCCATTTTGTATTCCCTGTCTATTAGAGGGATGCCCAAGTACTTAGTTGGGAGTGTTTTTTCCTCAAATCCCAAAAAATTTTCCAGCTTTCTTTGGATTGCAGGGTTGGTGTAGAAGAAATAGATCATAGATTTTGAGTGATTGATCTCAACACCCGAGGCTTCCAAAAAATCTTCTAATATTATTTTATAGACTTTTTCTTCCTTGATCGTGGGCATGCCATGGAGTAAGGTATCATCCAAGAACTATTGGTGTGTGGAAGTCATACATTTTTCAAAAGGTTTGATGCCTGTTATTTCTCCTGTTGTTGTTGTGTTTTTTATGCTTCGGTTGAGACCTTCCATAATCAAAATGAACAGGAAGGGGAAAATTGGGTCTCCTTGTCTGATGCCTCTCGTAGGCAAGAAATTTTTGGCTAGGGCTCCATTTGTTAGGAGCGAGTATCTTGTCATTGAGACTAGGATGATAATCCAGCTGATCCAATGCTGGGTGAAGCCAAATGCTTCCAAAGTCTTGACCATGTAGTGCCAGTCAATTTTGTCATAGGATTTTGCTAGGTCAAGTTGTATTATCATGCCCCCTCTCCTCCGGATTTTCAAGGTGTGGATTAGCTCATGAGCATGGATGATGTTGTCCATGATTTGTCTTCCTTCCAAGAAGCTCGCATGTTCTTGTGAAATTAGTGTGGGTAAGAGGGGTTTCAATCTATTGGCTATGACTTTGGAAATTATCATAAAAAACACATTGCATAAAGCTATAGGTATGCACCGATCGACGAGGGATGATTTTAGGGGATAAATTTCGCTCATGGGCTAATTTTCCATGGTTTTTCCAAAAAAGAGATTCACTATTTTAAAAATTATTCACCCAAATTCTATAGAATAAAATTATTTTACCTTAAAAATTGTCAAAATTTTATAAAAACTATATAAAATCCTTAGAAATTTGAATATTTTTACAAAAATATTGCCAAACATTTATAATTGGCATATGAAGGATTAATAAGATTCTCCAATGTTTCTACATTTTAAAATAAATTTCCATCCTTAAAATCATCCATGTCGATCGTCAGTCCTTGCTTCATTTTCTTTGGGAATTAGAGTAATCATTGTGGCATTTAGGGATTTTAGGATGGAGGTCGACCATCTAGAGTCCTCCACCACCCTATAAACATCATGTTTGACCACTTCCCAATAGGCTTTGAAGAATTCCACTGTGAAACCATCTAGACCTGGGGCTTTCTCATTGGCCATCTCCCAGATCACTTGATCAATTTCCACCTTAGCAATGGGTTTGTTTAGGTTGTTATTTTGTTCCTTTTTTACTAGATGGGGGATGTGCTGAGTTATCCTTTGGATGGCCTCCGTTCAGTATTTTTTGGGTTCCTGGGCTATCCCATCGAAGTAACTTACCAAAGTATTTTCAATATCCTTGTGGAATTCTCTCTCGATCCCATCCTGATCCTTAATTTTCAGGACTTTGTTGTGGGCTCTTATGGCAATTGTTATTCTATGAAAAAACTTGGTGTTCCTCTCTCCTTCCTTTATCCATATGATTCGATACATTTGGTGCCATAGAATTTCTTCTTGATGGCATCTTGCCTCCCATTCCTGGGTCATTTGGATCTCTTCCTTTTTCTGATCCTCTGTATAGCCCTCTTCCATGCATATTTCCTGGAGTTTTCTCATTATGTCTTCAATATTTTTCTTCTCTTGGTTTATGATCCCAAAGATTTCCTTGTTCCACTCCTTCAGCCTATATTTGATGTACTTTAATTTTTTATAGAGTTTGAACATCCTTGTCCCTTGCTACGGTTTTTCCTCCTGCCACCATTGGTTGATGTTTTCCTTGAAGGTGGGGTGTTCTATCCATAATTTCTTAAATTTGAAGGGTCTACTCTTCGGGGAGGTTAGGAAGTCTACTTCCAATTGGACTGGCTAGTGATCAGAACCCCCCTAGGGAAGGACACTACAGTCTACAGTTAACCCCTGCATAATGATGGACTCTAACACCAAGAATCTGTGTAGTCTTATCATGATCTAATGTTGGTTTATCCGTTTATTGTTCCAGGTGAACTGTTCATTATTAGTTCTGATGTCCACCATCTTTGTTGTGTTTATGAACATTGAAAATTCTTCTGTGTCTCTATCCAGTCTCTTGGTGCCTCCTTTTTTCTCTGTAAGTGATGTGATGATGTTGAAGTCCCATGCCAGGATCCAGTGGAGGTTGTTGGATCAGGATTTTAGGTCCTCTAAGTCTAGAATAATTCTTCTCTTTTCCTCTAACATTTGGGTTCCATACACATTAGTGCATAGAACCATCTCTGTATTACCAATGATTTGCATGTTAACCGAAAGTGTATGCCTAATAGCCTCAACTTATATTAGGTTCATCATTTGTGGATTCCATAAGGTGAGAATGTCTCCTTCCATCTGTTGTCCTTCGACAGCCAACATCTTGTACTTGCTCCATTGTTTTTTGCGCATTGTTTTCATTCTATCTACAGTGCATTTTGTCTCTTGAATGAAACAAAGGTCTGGTTGTTCCTTCCTAAGTTTATTTTTAAGGATTCACTACTTTCGTAGGTTGTTTAGGCCTCTTATATTCCATGTTATAATATTTATTTAAACATGTGGGGGGGAGTTGGGAAAAATCTTTTTGATCTTACCTGAGTTTATGAGCAGAGCTCCAAGTTCCTGTAGTGCTACGCTGTTTGATTTATTTCCTTTTTTACTTCTTGTCTGCTTGGGTGAGAGTTGCAGTTATCCCTCGCCTGATTTGATTCCTAGGTGTCCTATCTCCCTGTGTGTATGTTTCAGCCATCTAGATTTGGATTCCTCCCTTCGAAGGAACAAGTATTGGATGTGTTCTAGTTTCTCCGTTGGTACATTATCTACACCCTTCCTTTTCCATTGCTCCAATATGTTTGGGAGATATATCCCTTCCCTTTCCATAATGTCTCCGAGATCAGGATATTTCATTCCTACCTCACTTGGAGTCATTTCCGTGTCTTCGTCTACCTCCTACATGGGGTTGTTGGCATCTCTAGTTTCTCTGACCATAGCAGTTGTGCTACCCCCCCCATCCCATATTCTTTCTTAGGCTATCTGTGTAGTCATTTGTTTCTTGGTCCCTGGTTTCTTTAGCTTTTTCCTTCTCCTTTCCTCCTTCTTCCCCTTTGTTGGTCTTGTCTCATCCTTCTGTTCTATTCTGGGCCTCCAGATTGCTCCCTGGTAGGGTTTTACTCTGTTTCTTGTTAGCTTTGTTTCTTTGGTTTGACTTTATAAATCCATCCTCGTCTTGTTGTAGTTTGGTGTTTTTTTTTTCTTTTCTTTTAATGAGAGGACATTCTATGATTAGGTTTCCATGTTCATGACATCTTCTGCATCTGAAGGGGATCTGCTCGTAGTCAATTTTTTGTATCCATTCCTCATCCTTGAATTCCAAGCTTATGGCTTCTAGGAGTGCCCCCAACACATCCATCTCTATGCATATTCTTGCATAGGATGTATATCTCACTTTTAGGGTTGCTTCAGATGTATTCACGTATCTTCCCAATTTGTTGCCTATTTCTTCTTAGGTGGAAGGTAGCCAGTAATATAATGGAAAGGAGTAAAGTCTCAACCAGATAGGTACATTTTTTTAAGTTTCTTTCTCTGGGGAGAAGTTTTCCTTCCATGGTCGCATGTACAGTCTTGCTGAGGCATGGAAGTATGCTCCCCCCTCAAAGACCTTATCCCTATCTTCCAGGTTTATGAATATTGTTTTGAAGAAGCCTTTCGATCCCATATGGAGTTCCACTTCTCTGCTTGGCTTCCATTGATATTTAATCCAGTTGCGTAGTATTATTTCTATGGGACACAAGCCCATAAACTTGCATATTAGTGCATGCGTCTTCATTTGGTCCTTATAGAGTTGCATTTGTGGATCTTCCAGTATTACCTTGGGTATCATTTTTGTTTTTGGTTTGCATGGGTTTCTCCCTTCTGCCCCATTGGGGCTGGCCATTTCTTGTGCATCCTTCTGATTTTCTCTAGCTTTTGCCCCCATGCGATCACTTTTTCCCTGGTTTCTTTCCTGACTCTTTTCCAGTTTTGATCCCTAGGTGCTTGTCATTGACGCTTTCAAACCTATGCCTCATGGCCTTTTCCCTCTGTCTACCACTACATGCTTGTATGAGGGGGTTCCATTACCACCCCCCTTGGTACTCATGTTGTCCTCTGATGTGGTCGCGACTACCAAACCCTAGCCTGCAGTTGCTCCAAACCCTGGTAAATACTTATTGTTACTTAAATATTTATTGTTATTTATTGTGGCACTTATTGTTACTTAAATGTTTATTTTTATTTATTGTGGAACTTATTGAACTACTTAAATATTTATTTTTATGTGTTGTGGCATGTATTGTTACTTAAATATTATGGTTATTTATTGTGGTAAGTATTTAATGTTACTCCGATAATTATTGTTATTTGTTGTGGAATTCTTAGAGAAAGGAAAAAATGTTAGATGGTCTTATTATAGATTAATTATCTGATTCCTTATTTTATTGTGAAGGGGGGGTGTTTCTAAATTTCCTTAATGGTTTCTCAAGCCAACTTGAGCCCTTCTTTTAAACTTTAAAATGGACTTTTAATTTAGACTTGAAGCTCTCATATATTATTTAATGAGGATTGTTCTTCTTTTTAATTTTACTAGAGTTTTAGGTCATCTCTGATTAATGTTGACTTATGATTAATTAAGTAATTAGATTTCTCACACACCTTGAAAAAATGTGGATGTTTGATAAATTAAGTGATTAGATTATTCGCGCACCATGAATTAATGTTGATTTATAAATGATGAAATAATTAGATTTCTTTGCCCCATAGAAAAATGTTGATGTATAATTGATTAAGTAATTAGATTTCTTTGCACCATGGAATAATGATTATGTATGAATGATTAAGTATATGACTGATAATCTAGTATAGAGTTATGAGTTGTGATTGATTAAGGGGATTTAGATACCTCCTTGTTCCTCAGAACAATCATCATCCCTGAGATCTTAAGTGGTCAAAATCAATCAGATGAATCGTGAGCTTGATCGTTTCTTATGTGTCCTAGAGGTCCTAACCATGCAAGATAGGTTGGGTGGGTAGTTTCCTTTTAATAAATTATGATTGGTCGAAATGATATGGCGTTCATATGAAATTGGTGAATTATCTTATGTATCGACTAAATTATGATGTGTCACTATTGATTATGTAATTTGTTGATTGTGTCATAATAATTATGACAATGAGATCTCGTGATGCTATTAATTATGTTATGATGTTTTAAATTTCCTAATTAAAAAAAAAAAACTTTTGTACATTTCTTTTGTTGTCATAATGATGGGGGACATTACAGAAGTGAGTTGAGAGTTATGTGAATCCCAATAGATTCAATATCTATGAATCATATAGAGGATACATGGCCATAAAAATTCAAGGATGAATTACAAAGTCTACGAATGATCATAGAAATGGATGGCGTGAACCCATATTCCCTCTAAAACACCAACTATTTTGTTTGGCCTGTAGTAGTGATCAATAACAATATACCCCCATGGTTGTCTGTGAAGAATGAACATCTTATGTTGGCTCTTATAGTCCCTGGTAGAATACAAGTGAAGAATATGGATGTCTATCTACAACCATTGGTAGATGAATTGAAGGAATTATGGGAAGGGATACATGTATATGATGTATCAAGACCCATCATAATAGAGAGGATTTTTATGTTGTATGGAATATCTGCTTACACCACACATGATTATCCAGGCTTAGGAGTTTTCTATGGTAATTAACATGTTTATTGATTTGTTTATATATGTAACAATATTTATTTTCATATTTCATTAGTTGTGATTGACATTTTATTCTTAAAATCTAACATGCTATGTATAGAATAATTTTCCAGGTCTTGTAACTAAAGGCTATCATGGATGTAAATGTTGTGGACATTCTTTGAAGGATAGGTGGTCCAACCACCTATCAAATCCAATGTATGACTGCTCGAGGGTATTCCTCCTAGAAGAACACCCTTATAGAAGAGAAACATTTGCTTTTAATGGTAAACCAGAGAGAACCCAAAGGCCTACAATAATGACACCATCATAATGGCTTAGAGAAAATGAGAGAGAGAAGGAGGAGGAGATTACAGAAATGTTCGATTGAAATGGGGATCCTATGTTCGATGATCCAAAATTATTCGACACCTATGTTGAGATATTTCACATTGGGATGAAAAGAAAATCTATCTTTTATAAGCTCCCATATTGGGAGCATATTAAGATCGCCCTCTTACTAGATCCCATGCATATGTTTAAAAATGTTTCATCTTCTTTATGGAGGAACATATCATCGAAAAAAATTGACACAGTGGTTGTGAGGAGAGATCTTATTTCTTAAAAACTAAAAAGAAACATTGGTCAAGACAAGAAAGTAGAGGAGAGGCTAGTCCCTCTTGGTCTTTCAAGGAAGGTGATGTCCCATGGATTTTGAAGAAAGAATATAATTCTTTGGTAAAGGAAGTTATTGGGTGTGAAGGTTCCTTATTTATATGGGTCTTCCATACGACATTTCTTCACTGTGCGTCAATACTAGTTGTCGGGGTTGAAATCACATGATCATTTGAACCTTCTAAATGTACGACGTATGTCAAAAATATGTTTTTATTATTTGTGATTTTTATTTTTATTCCATGGGATAAAACATAAATCATTTGCATGTGTTTACTTTATAGTTTCATTATCCTCTACTCGTCCATGGGTGTGCGAACCATGACTTCCCCCATGACCTAAGGCGTTCCATATCTAAATTATCTCAATTTGTATGTTGGATCACATCAAAGGATATTCATATGGATAACATTCCATGGTGTCATCAAGAGATAGCTGACATTGTTTGTATATTTGAGAAGGAAGTACCGTCAAGTTTCATGGACTTGTAGTTTCATATTCTAATTCGTTAGGGTGGTCTCCTATCATTGGATGTTTGTTTAGAGAGGTACATGAAAAATTGAAAGGATTTGATCATCAAATGGAAAAACTCAAGGGGTCTATGGAAGAGGGGTACATATCATATGAGTATTTCTATTATGCTAGTGAGTACATAAAGCAGATTGACAACACACTAGGTGCGGTGATTTGGGACGAAGAAAGGGGTGAAGAAAAAATAAAATGGGAGCCTCTCCAAACGAATGGAAAAAGGTTCTTGATAAAGAGTAAGTGACTTATCGTTTGTCAAATTTTTACACAGTAACTATTCACACTCAACTTCATAATGTGTATTTTGATCATGATCTCATATGTACTATATGTTGGTTTCATTTCATGGATACATCAGTGAATTTAGAAATTGATGCCATCAATAAATTCAGTTTTTACAATCTGGAGGAAACACAACCATGGCTCGCACTGTACAAAAATAAGAGCGGGAGATGGAAAAGTGACAGGAAAGGATTCATACGGATGAATGGTAGAAACATGCCTTATCATAATCATTTAAATGAAAATATGTCAATGATATGCCCCAATAGCTGGGTTGTTAACCAAGTCAGAGAGAAATATGGTGCATCAAGTCGTTACCTGCGTGAAGAAGAGGATGCACTAAACATAGGGATTAATTGGAGAAAATCGGTAATAATCTATTTCTGTACATAATTTTTAACTTCATAATGCACATTTGAATTGTAAGTACATCTATGTAATTTTATATTTTAATGGTCAGGTTATTAGACACATATTGACACTGTGATTTGTTCACTTTTTTATCGATGCATTTGTTTCCATCTATGTGGGAATATGGACATCATTTTTGTACACATGATGTCGATGATGGACACGTGACACAAGATTGTGGAGTGGAAGTTGAGTTTGGCCAATCTATTCGTGCTAGACACCATGATCAAAACACTATACATGGGAAGTTAGGTTACGTCGGAAAGATACAAGATATCATTTGAGTGTATATCTCTTCTTTCCAATGTGTTATTTTTAGGTGCAAGTGAAGGGACACCTTTGATCGGAATAATGTAAAGGAATACCATGATAGCGGGATGATATGTATCAACTCTAAAAAGATGTGGGATGAAGCTAAGGAGCCTTATGTTTTCCCAAAACATTGCAACCAAGTGTTTTTCTAGCCATATGTGTTGGATAGGAATTAGTGGTTTGTATTAAGACACGACCCTAGATCAAAACATATTTTTTAGAACAACAGTGTTATCATGCCAAGCGAGGAATATAGTCAGGGCGATGACAACAGAGAGTGATATATTATACATGTTTTATTCTTTAATTACTTCTTTTATGTTTTCAAATCTATAATGCAGTTAATAATTTGATTATTAAAAAAAATAGTATTTAATATTTGATATGAAATATTATTAATTTTTTGATTGGATGATATAATTAAATGTTATGTGTAAATGATATAAATATTTTTCCATTGTAAATCTAGATGATATTTGAACTTTTAGTATTTTAATTTTAACTTTTACATTAAAAAACAATATATTATTGTATTGTAAATATCAAATCTTTTATATCATAATTTTAAAATGTATTTTTGTTACCCACCATTTCATAGCATTACCATATCGCATTATATTGTATTAGTTTTTAATTTTTGAGTTCATACATACTAATTAGGGGAATATTGAGATCCAGAATGAGCCTTTTAAACGAGTTTTTCAACAAATCATCATTGTCCTTAAATAACTAATGCATGTCTCTCTCTCTAAACTCATATAATAATATATATTTAAGATATTACATAAAAATGAAATACATAATATATTATGTAATACAATAAATATAATATATTATGTTATATATTAATTTTGTATTATAAATATAATAATATAATATATAATAAATAAATATTATATTATATTATATATTAATTATAACATAATAAAATATAATATATTAAGTTATATATTAATTTTATATTACATATAATATATAATAATTAAAAATATATATTTAAAAATTGAATTAAACATGTATATCATAACAATTTTTTATCCCTTATCTCCTATCCTTATCCCCTCTTTTTATTTGTGGGTAAGAAATAAATTTTATGGCTCCTAACAAGTAATTCAATTATTAATATCCATTACAACAATTAACAACATGTAACATAGGATATTTTTATGTTTTTGTACATGTTTCTTGATTAAGTTTGGCATTCATGCATCCTTATAGTATAGTAAAAAAAATTTGAATTAGAGATTTTGAGACTTGTATTAATTATGGGAATATAAAAAAATATAACCAAATTAAAATTAAGAGGAAGTTAAAATATCACAAAGATTTTATAAATGCTAATTGATCTTAACACAACTATTTTTAATTATTCGTCCCCGAGGTCTAGAGAAGTTGGTGAGGGAGTGCATTGTTAAGGCACTCCGCAAGTTAAATTCACCTATTCGAAACCCCTGGGGACACTTCAGATCCATCCATGTTAAGGGTTGGTGCGGTCTAGGATGGGTGCAATCCTTGGGTGACTTTGACGACTTAGATGACCCTGAGTCATGGCATCTAAGCCATAGGCAGTCCCTCGCCAGTCACAAGGTTCAAGATTACCAAACAAAAACAAACTATTTTTAATTATTCATTATGAACTTATGAAAAAAAGAAATATTCTCTAAATGAGGACAAATTATCACATGATACTTTCAAGTAAACTAGTTTGTAAAATTGTGATACAAAGTAAGGTTGAAGATTAATATAATTTACTTTTAACTTGCCCAAACTTTAATTAATAACATAAGAGATATCTTTACCCTTGTTTATAAATTATTTTATTTTGTTGGTTAAGTTTGATATCCATGCATCCTTATAGTATAGTAAAAAAATGTTGAATTAGAAATTTTGAAACTTGTATTAATTATGGGAGTGTAAAAAAATATGACCAAATACAATTAACAGGAAGTTAAAATATCAAAAATATTTAATAAATTCTAATTGATCTAATCTTAACTATTTTAATTAGTCATTATGGACTTATGAACAAAAACAATATTCTCGAAATAAGGATCAATTCTCACATGGTACTTTCAAGTAAACTAGTTTGTAAAATTGTGATACAAAGTGAGGTTGAAGATTAATATAATTTACTTTTAACTTGCCTAAATTTTAATTAATAACATAATACATATATTTACGCTTTTTAATAACTTATTTACTTTTCAAGACCTCTTGGCTACAAAAACATGATAAACTTGGTATTTTAGTTTGTAAAATTGTGATACAAAGTAAGGTTGAAGATTAATATAATTTAACATGACCTAACATCAACATCAACATAAACATATAAATTAAGTACATCAACATATAAATTAAGTATATCAACATCAAAATATAAATTAAGTACATCAACATGAACAAAAAAAATGTTATATATATATATATATATATATATATATATATATATATATATATATATATATATATATATATATATATATATATATATATATATATATATATATGAACAAGTAACATAACTGCTATAATGTACATATCTAGTCAACAATACAAATAACCGCTATAACTAAATATTTAGTCTTAGTCTCTCAGGTGAAGCATGTTCTACAAGAATAAGTGATGCTCCCTACTCATCTGGGCAAGCTGAAGGAAGAGGAGGAGGAGGAGGTATTGAAGAAGAAGCGCAATCACCACCCTGATCAACATCACCACCTTGATATGCAACATCGCCATGATCACCTGCACCCTGATCAACATCGGCACTGGGAGGACGAGGAGGAGGTACTAAAAAATAAGATTTTCCATCACCCATAGGAGGAATAGGAGGAGGCATTGAAGCAGAAGCATCGTCATCATCACCCGCACCAACAAAAACTACACTCAGTCTATCACACCAACCAACTAGGGAGGACTCCCACACCAACCAAAACTACACTCAGTCTATCACACACCTCCATCTTATATATGAGATCTAGCCTACGTTGCATGTCGAGTGGTATGTTCGGTTGAGGACCCTGACCCACTGTAGCCTTAGTCATCTCCTCATAAGCATCAGGTGGCAAGGGAGGAGGCATTTCCCCAATAAATGTGCCAACATCTGCAAAATATAACACACGTTAATAATTAGTTGACAATTTCATTAAAAAAATAATAAAATACGTTAAAGAACATGCTAGAATAAAATTTATTCGAATTAAGTAAGAGAATAAAATGAAAGTAAAAGATTAATTTAAATATTACCTTGATCATCTGGTGGCTCATCTGTTGTGAAGAGGATTTTGATACATCCTCACCAATCAATCCCAGCATAAAGGCATGACACCATCATGAAATTGTGATCTGCCTCACTGGATAATAGATCAAATGTCTCCCTGGAAATCCTAGCTGGAAAATCAGGCATGCCCCTCTTGGGAATCATGTCGGCCCACATGTGCATATGCACCTTGGTCATCGGCCTAGGAGGTTGATAGACAAAAATAGGTCTCATCTTTGGAAACCACTCA
>ML800200.1:650319-678722 GCA_009831015.1 Picea engelmannii | reverse complement strand
TTGTCATTGATGGCAACAACGGAGATGGCAGGATATGAAGGATAAAACCCCTTGGGGATTCAGACGTAAAAGCTTAGGAGGAACAACATTGAAGAAAACACGCGCAGCAAGAGTTTGCAGAGAAGAAGGAAGACAGTGATCCAGTGACCGTTGGATCCCATTCAAATTTCCCGAAAGGCCGACAACCGTCAGATTTGCAGAAGTTGCAAGGGAGATAAGTCATTGGAGATTCGGGGATCGGGACTTTGAAATGTCCAGTTCACTCGACAACGAAAACCCCGAAATCGCGATATGAAATTTCACGATTTGATCGCAGCCGTTAAATCAAGCAGAGATTGGGACCATCCACTGGTAGACAGGAGGCTTCATCGGAGTATCGGGGATCGGGGATCGGGATTTTATAATGTCCAATTCACTTGACATCGAAAACCCCGAAATCGCGATATGCGATTTCACGATTTGATCGCAGCCATTAAAGAAAGCATGAGATATGGACCGTTGATTTTCTTCATCGGAGTTTCGGGGATCGGGGTTTCAATATGCAAAGAATACAATGCATCGAAAATCCCGATTTTGCGATATGCGAAATCCCGACTGAATCTGCACCGTCAAATCAACATGAGATCTAGACCGTTGATCCAACACACGACGGTAGACCACGTCACCCAGGGATACGTGGCACAACCAGGGAATGACAGGTGTCAGGTAGATCTAACACTTCAGGCACATGCAATTCATGAATCAGAGTGACACATGGCGGGATCTAACACGTGTCAAACCATGTGTGACGTTAGCAGAGGAATCGGTGATCGGGACTTTGATATGTCAAGAACACACTGCAACAGAAACTCCGAAATCGCGATATGTAATTTTGCGATGTAATCTGAGTCGTTGAGCTAGAAGTGATCTGGACCGTTGAATCTCTGCATGGAGTATCGGGGATCGGGAATCGGCATTGTGCAATGACAAAATCTCTTGACAACAAGAAACCCGAAATCGCGATGTGCGATTTCGCGATTCAATCATAACCGTTGAATCCAAAATGCATCTGGACCGTTGATTTTCCCCATCGGAGTTTCGGGGATCGGGATTTCATAATGCAAAGAACAATGAACATGAAGAACGCCGAAATCCCGATAGAGAGACATAAGGTTGTGGTCACGAAGTGAAGGTCACGTTGACCGGGAGCTAAGCTCAGGAGGGCTAGGGTATGAAAGGAGCCACCGGGAATCAGAGAATCGCGAGTCCAGAGGACTTGTGAATTTTGACATCGCAAATACCGAAATTGCGATAGGTGAAATACTGATTTGATCTGGACCGTTGGATCAAGTATTGATCGGAGGGATGTTGTTCTTACTCACAGTTTAACGCTTCAGTTATGAATCCGTTAAGAGAAATGGATTGATAATGATAAATCGGTTAGCGTTTCAGTTGCCAAGTGAGATGTCCCTGTATTATCGATTGGAAGGGGAAGTGGAATCGTCAAGGCAGGTTGTATAAAAGAGAACGAGTGACACTTTATGCATGCGGTTTTTCTGTAAGGAAAAAGGAACGAAATAGCAAGAAATGAGTGATAAGAAAGTGTTGAGGATCAAGCTTAATGGAGGTAGAGAATGAAGTGAAATGTATATTAGAAATAGAGCAAATGATAGGCAGAGCAGAAGAAGAACAGAATGACAAAAGCACGTGATGCAGAGCAGACCTGTTAAGGAAGAAATGAATTGAAGAACAATATGCAGAGCAGACCAGTTGAGAACAATTTGTTGAAGATCAGAGTTACAAAGCAGAGTGAAATGGTAAGAAGTGATTTATCTGAATAAGTTGTCTGTGTTTTCATTATTTAATTTTTTTCTAGGGAGGTTGGGAGGTGCTCGGGAGGACTGTTGTCCTCAGAAGTTCAAGTGGGTGCTTGAACACAAGAAGTTGTAGCTTCCATCTGGTTGCAGCCAGAGAAACGAGGGTGGCAGGGTGGTGCTAGGGAGAACATGTGTTCTCTGTTATGCAGGTTGGAGCCTGTGTAACTGGAAGTTGGTGCTGGAATATTCAGGAAGTTGGTGCTTCCATCCAGGTGGTGCTAGAATACGCAGGGAGTTGGTGCTTCCTTCTAGTGGGTGCTAGAGAAACCAGAGAGTTGGAGCTCTCAAACAAGTTGCAGCTTGTAAAACAGAGGTAGCAGCCTCACATTGAGTTGGTGCTCAATTGTAAATGATGTACAAAACTGAAAAAGACTGCCTATCATTTGGAAGAAGAAGAGGTTTTCTCCCTTTATGGGTTTCCTCGTGAAAATCTGTCTCTGTGAGTACTTCATGTGTGACTGATGGTTTTTACTTTTACTGTTCATATGTTGTACATTGTTGATGACCACATGAAGAAAAATTAATAATGTTTTAATAAGTATAAAATTGTTTAAGCTTATATACAACTGATTCACACCCCCCCCTCTCAGTTGTTTTAGTATTTCCAACATAGGTCTAGGTGTAAGTCAAGGAAAGATAAGGAAATGCAAGGCAAGGAAATGGAAAGGAAAGGTTAGGAATTGCAATTCAAGGAAAAATGAGGCTAAACATTTCAAAGAAATGAATGGCATGGAAAGGTCTAGGTCTATGTCTACATCTACATCATGTTCTATATCTAGGTCATGGTCTAAGTCTAGGTCATGGTGTAGGTCATGGTATAGGTCATGGGATAGGTCTAAGTCAAGGAAAAGAAAGGCTAGGGAAGGAAATGCAATGTTAGGAAATGAAAGGAAAGGAAAGGAAATGGAAAGGAAAGGCAAGGAAATGCAATGCAAGGAAAGGAAAGGCTAGACATGGAAATGAAATGCATGGAAAATAAAGGTATAGGTTTAGGTATAGGTATGAAAAGGAAATTCAAGGCATGGAAGGTCAAGTCAATTCATGGCAAGGAAAGGCAAGGCATAGGAAGGCTAGACATGGAAAGGAAAGGCAAGGCATAGGAAGGCTAGACATGGAAAGGAAAGGCAAGGCAAGACATGGAAAGGAAAGACAATATAATGCATGGAAAAGAAAGGAAAGACATGACAATGCAAGGCATGTCATGGGAAGGCAAGGAAAGACAAGGCTAGACATGGCATGGAAAGGCAAGGCTAGACATGGCATGGAAAGGCAAGGCAAGGCATGGCAAGGAAAGGCAGGGAAAGGAAAGTTATAGGTCTAGGTCTAGGTCATGGTCATGGTGTAGGTCTAGGTATAGGTCTAGGTCATGGTTTGTGTATAAGTCAAGGAAAGGCAAGGAAATTCAAGGAAAGACAACGGAAAGGTAAGGCTAGGAAATGTAATGTAAGGAAAATCAAGGATAAACATTTGAAGGAAAGACAAAGTCTAGGTCTAGGTCTATGTCTATGTATACTTCTACATCATGGTATAGGTCTAGGTATAGGTATAGGTATAGGTATAGGTCATGGTATAGGTCTATGTCTAGGTATAGGTCATAGTATAGGTCTAGGTATAGGTCTAGGTCATGGTCTAGGTCTAAGTCAAGGCAAAGAAATGTTAGGTAAGGAAATGCAAGGAAAGGAAATGTAAGGCAAGGAAATGGAAAGTCAAGCAATGGCAAGGAAAGGCAATGTTAAGACAAGACAATCGCAAGTCAAGGTAAGGAAATGAAATGCAAGGTAAATAAAGGATAGACATGGAAAAGAAAGGCATGACAAGGAAATTTCTAGGCCATGGTCTAGGTATAGGTCAGGGTCATGGTTTAAGTCTAGGTCTAGGTCTAGGTCATGGCCTAGTTCATGGCCTAGGTCTAGGTCATGGTATATATATAGTTCAAGGAAAGGAAAGGAAAGGTAAGGAAATGAAAGGAAAGACAATGCAGGGAAATGCAAGGCAAGGCAAGGCACAATAATGCAAGGTAGGACATGTCAAGGAAGGGCAATGCAGTGAAAGGCAAGGAAAGGAAAGCCTATACATGGCAAGGAAATGTGTGGAAAGGAACGGTCTAGTTATAGGTCTAGGTTTAGGTCTAGGTCATGGTATAGGCTTAGGTCTAGGTCATGTTCTAGGTCATAGTCATGTTCTAGGTATTTTAATTTTACAACAACTTAGGTTTTACTTTTTGGGATAACGATGAGAAATCTGGTACACGATACTTCATGTGATGGAATAATAACTTTTAAATGTTGTTGGAAAATAAACTTTTGATCCTAAATTTTTATTCTATCACCCATAATTCAAATATACATGATCACAATGTGGATCACTAAGTACTTATGTGATGAACTCATACCTTTGCATTATTTTACTCATATTCATGATGCATTTTGTAAACATAATGGGATTATGAGGACATTGGATGGTGAATGGATGTTTTTTTAATTTTAATTTCACATATTACATCATTGAAAATAAAATTCAAGGAAAGGAAATACATGGAAAGTCAAGGCATGGAAAGGCAAGGAAAGATAGTGCAAGGCTAGACATGGAAAGGAAAGGTTAGACATGGAAAGCAAAGGAAAGGCAAGGCTATAAATTGAAAAGCAAGGAAAGGCATGGAAAGACATGGCAAGACATTGCAAGACCTAGACCTAGACATGGAAAGGAAAGGTAAGGAAAGACATTGCCAAGAAATACATGGTAGGGAAAAATAAAAGGAAAGGTAATGCAATACGTGGAAAGGAAAGACATGGCAATTCAAGGCATGGAAAGACAAGGAAAGGCAAGACAAGGCATCGCAAGACAATGAAATGAAAGGTAAGGTAAAGAAAGGCATGGAAATATATGGAAAGACAAGGCATGGAAAGGAAAGACATGGAAAGGCAAGGCGTGACAATACATGGCATGAAAACACATGGAAGACAAAGAAAGGAAATGAAATTCAAGGCAAGGCAAAGCAAGGTAAGACAAGTCAAGTCAAGGTGAGGAAAATAAATGCATGGTAAGAAATGGAAATGCAATACATGACAATGCATGGCAAGGTAAGGCAAGCCATGGAAAGGAAATGCTATCACATAGTTTTTAGTTTGGGAAAATATCAACCCAAGAAACAAATGTGAGACACAAGTGGCAATAGAAATCACTGCCACCTCAATAGATACCCCCCCCCCCCTTTTTAGTGAATGATAAGTCTAACACAAGGGAGGATTATTGAGTTACCCTATGGGGATTTCAAGGGAGAAGACAAGGAGAAGAATGAAACACCCCTATATGTCACAATAAAAGGTTCTAATGGATTATGGAGGATGAGTATCGGTCAAGGAGAAGTTGCCAATGAAGGGTACCTACAAAACTGATGTTAGGAAACCAAAACAAAGACAATGTATGATGAAAATGAGACCTAGACAAAGAGGGAAATAGTAATTTATGCTTGTTTTCCCAAAATTTCATTAGTAACAATTATATATTAGCAATGAAAAAATTATAACAGTTTCAAATTAAACCATCAAAACCAAGTGTATGATATTGGAAAATAAAGCTTGCAACTAGTACACAATGTTCCAATGTTTAAACCAAGACTTTGATGACAAATTAGGGTTATTAATGAGTGTTATAAACAAGTATTTATGACAACCCAATGGCTTTAGAAAAAAAAAAATCAACTTTTAACCACTGAAACTAGCAAGTAAACCACCCAAACAATAGCTTATCATCAATAGAATAATTATCATAGCTTACAAGTAATTTTTAGCGGTAGAAAAGTGGAAAATGAGTATGGGAGAGTGAATTTGTTGCATCCCTAATGGTTTTAGATTAATGTTTATTATAGAAAAAAAAAATCCAATAAAGACACCCTTGGATGGAAATAGAGCCAATAGCGTATAGAATTTAAATCCAACCTTGAACAATTCAATCTCTTAAATTTTACATTTACCAATGCAACAATATTAAATATCCAATGCAATTAGTGCCTTATCTATTGGGTTAATGGATTATCTTTCTTAGAAAACAACCTAGGAAACAAATAGAAATAAAATGCTTCTTTGAGAATTAAACCCTTGTAAATCCAAAGAAGACACAAAACCTCCAAATCGTCTAGCTTAGAAATCCAAGTTTAACAAGGGTTTGATAATATTCTAGGGGTGTAAACCCTCTTACTCCCTTATAATAACCTTGTTTCCCCTAGCTTGTAATTAATCATTAATTATTATCACCATGCTATGGCATCAAAACAATGTAAATGTATATTTTTCTTAGATTTCCAACGACTAATTGTGGGGGTGAAGACTTGAAGTAATGTCCATGATATCACTAGAGGAAATAGAGTGAGGAAACTGTGGAGAGGGTTCATTATGTCAAAATGATCCAAATTTCTCCTTGCTGAAATAATAAGCCTCATCCTGATCCCAAGGAGAAATAAGTTAATAAGAAAAGTATTGGTGGTTGAACCATCAACCACCCCAATGAATGGAAGAATGGAGGTTCTGGCTAGGGAGATAGAAAATTGTCATCCTGAAGTACCATAAAGGGAATTTTTTCCTGCAGGCCCAGACTGACCCAAGTTTCCTTCTGACAGAAGGAACATGACAGGTCAAGAACCTTCCTGAAGGGGAGAAAAGGCATGGAAAATAATACTCGTGAATATAGATAAGAGGAGACACATGGGAATATAAAATATCTCTGAGAATTTATAGGAGAATGCTACCTGAGCAAGAGACTGTGAGCTTGATGTTGAGGAGGTATCTAATAAACCTCACAGAGACTGTGATAGAAAAAGAACCTCTGAGAAACTACGAAAGTTCCCTAGTGATATCATGGCTTGGAACGGAGGTGGGTAGATCACTAAGAATGAATTCCTCTCAGCCTATGGTTGGGTGGAAAGGAGAACACCCATAGTCAGTCGGTTCATGACCGAATGAAATAGATAACTATTTTTATACATTTATACTATAATTGAAATGCATGATTTGGTTATCTGTAAATGTGATAAATTGTGTCTTTCATGAAACTGATGATAATGGTGTTTATTGTCCTTCTGTAAAATATTTTACTTGAGTGATTGTAAGGTAGAAATATTGGCCTTTGGTCTGGTCGGAAAAACCCTTGAGGTGTTTTCCCCAGGGATTTACCTCATACTTCTAGAGTTGGAGTAGACTTTATGGGACTGCCGTAGTCTCATTGATTCCTCTATATTACCTTGTCCCTGAATTGGAACTTATGTCTAGTGAGTGGAAGGTGCATCCTTCAACCTAGCTACCTAGGATATCATGGGTTCGTGCCCCAACCTTAATAAAATCCCAGCTAAACGCTGAGTGTAGCCCCTGGAATTTGATAAGGTTCCATATGACCCAAGTTGGAAACCCCTCGCTAGGTCGAAAAGAGGGAAGCTATCATGGTTTTGGAATTCAGGAATTTAGAGCTTCGGGAAAAATGACTTCACAACCCTCGAAAAAAACCGAAGGCCAGAGTCACAAATTGATGAGGGATGCATATCTAGGAATCCATTCGAAATATCTCTCTGCCTATCGATCGAACCTAGTGAAGGGGTAGAGACAAGTACTTCGTCAAATTCCCACTTCGAGAGAATAGACATGGTATAACGCCAAAAATATTGAATGTCAGAGTCGTGAAGTTAATTTGGGTCATTGAGAGTAGAGGGATGCGTGTTCACAAGTTAATGATTATTCGAAAGTCCGGTTATCTGGTGGTATCGAAGTGTAAACAAAAGATCATGTGTGTTTCCCCAAAGCTCCGCAAGCTACAGAAAATCCTGGTCATTGGCGTCAGGTGCACATGGTGATAGATCGAGTGTGGTTCATAGCTTGGCACTTCAAAATATCTCAGGTGTGTTTCACTTTGGGTTGAGGACTCTCGTATTCCCAAAGGCTGAAGTAGATATTAACCTCCCATTGTAGAGTGCACATGGACCGTTGATCATAGTTCTCCACGTGTTCAGAGTTCAGAAAACTAGAAGGAAGTGTGGTTCAAGGCAAGGAAACCCTTGAATGTCGAAGTTATGAAGTGACGTGAACCATCGATTTGAGAATTCATTGGGATCCCTCATGTTTGTTGGATCATGACTGTAGTTAGCACTTTGGCGAAGTCTTACTTTGGTAGGATGGATATGTCATGACATTAAACTTCCTGAATTCTAGAGCTGCAAATAAATGAAAACCATAGATATAGAGACCCTCTAATATATCTCCTAACATTTAGATATAGGCCATGGTCATCCAGGCATTGACAACTACGGGAGAAAGGAGGAAGTCACACCACGAACTCCACGAACTTTGAATTTATGAAGTAACGGAGGCCATAGATATAGGGATTACATGGAAACACCTTGACCGTGAGATCGAAAGGCTTGGAAGGTCATCAATATGGGATGACGTTTCAAGATAACGTCACCCACGATGACATGTACCCATGAGAAATGTTTCATGTGTCATTTGGATTCATACATTTTGCAGACCCTATATGTCCATTAAAATGTGAAATTTGTCACCCAATGAAGTGGCCATATGTTATCACTTCCTTTCCTCATGTCACCTCATTGGCACGCATTCATTTTTTTACTGGTGGGTGGAGTAATCGGGACCCACATGTCCTACCCCTATTTTTAAAACGTCACCTCAAGCAAGGATGGACCCTTTGGGAGTTCGGGACTTTGGGACTCCGGTGGTCTGGGGTGTAGTATCATAGATAAGTCATAATGTCTAAAGACCAGAGCCATGTGGAGGGATTTTGGACTCATTCAGGAGTTTGGGATTTCGGGAATCCGAAGGATTTGTGCACAGAAAGGAAAATGGGTGTTCAACATCGAAGTGTCGAACGTTTAACTCCCTTGTAGCTTTTGTGTCAAATGAAGATCAAATCCAACTGTTGGATTGGATGGTGGATGGACTCCCACCATGGATGTTGGAGCTTAAGTATGGTATGAATGAGATGGATCCATGTGGATGCCACGTGGCCCTCAACTAATAACACTCAAATAACTTCAGGAGGCCATAACTTGCAATCCAAAGCTCGGATTTGAGCCCGATAACAGTCGTTGGAAAGATACGGGCAAGTATAAGAGGATGCACACCTCAGACCAGGGATTCAAGATGTTTTAAGGAAAGAAAAAATTATATGCCCCATTCCTTAAAAAGGTAGTTAAGGGGTTGGGTTTGTTACAAATTGGTATCAGAGCATGGAAACAACACTTGGCCTAATTTGGCTCACAAAAGAGTCAAGTGATTTTATTTGTTAGAAAAATTTAAAGGAGAGGTTATACTACCATACCCTATCTAGTAGAGCATGATTCAAACGCAGACCTATATGGGTCGGAAAACAGTCATAAGACTAGTTTACCAAGGCTAAAATGAGCCTGTTGAGAGTATCACTTTCGTATGGAAGTTATCTGCATAAGTTCATTGAAGGATGTATATTAAAATTTAGTTGGGATTTTACCCAACGAGATTGAATCATGCTAGTATGTGACAAAGGAAGCCTATCATTTGTTTTGGGAAATGATGTCCAATCCTATAGGAGTGGGATTATGCTAATTGGAACTAATAGCAAGGCTTGGATGTGAATGGATTGAAAGGATTCATAACAGTACAAATTATTGCTTTAATGAAGGATTAAACCCTGTATGTGTGTATGATCCCTCATGATCAGAGGATTGGTGGAAGTGTTAAGTTCAATTTACTTGAATTGAAATGAATGAAAATTGTTGCTGGAAGAACCCAGTAAGCAAGTAAAAAGGAACCCTATAGATTGAGAACAAACTTCATAAAGGTAGAAGTGAAGTGACAAGAGCCAGTTCAAAATCTCATGGTTGTGCTATAGGAGTGTGTATCCATATTAACTTAAGGATGTGTCTATGCGAGAGGAATGGGTAGGGTGACCATTCTCTGAAAAGGGGAATCTTTTGAAACTCTCGGGTTTCGAAGGGAAATGAGAAATGAATTTTGTTTCTGGGTACATGAATTGTTGGGCAAGGTTTTTATAATCAAACTAATAAACAAATATATAGAAATATAAAGTGATTGAGTGAGAAATCATAACAGCTTCCCTTGCATGGTGGATAGGAAACTAATCTACTAGAATTCCTGTGGGAGGAGGAGAGTGACTTTCATCCCCGAATGTTGTTGAACAGAAGGAAGAATTCTAGGTGGAATGGTGAAGATTGATTATGATCTAAATATACTCTAGAGTTATGAACTAGATTACTTAGTAAGTAACATACTTCAAAATTGTATTTGGGATTTAAGGGAATAGTTCAAATGTTATTAGAAATTAAAATTTATTATAAATAAGGTAAAACGGTTGATTTAATGTTGATCATGAATGTGGTAAAGGAAGTGTTGGGGCACTTCTAGATTCCCAATGGGTCATATTGACATCCAGTGGTGGATGGTAGTCATATAGATATAGTTGGACCCTAGTGAGGGGAATCTAGAAAAGGATTTCCTTGATCGGAAGGTCTGTTGATCAAGACCAGTTGGAAGCTAGATTGGTTGTTTTGTTACCTTGGGCATGGTTATAATTTCCCAGATTGTAATTATGAATGGTAAATTTTTTCATGGAAGTTGAGGGAAGAGTGTTTTCTTGCTAATTGTTATTTTGTATAAAGGGAAACATAGTTATGACTATGTCCGTTAAACTGCCAGGTGGATGCCATGTGAATGATTGCAACTTCCCAATTGAGAGGGAAGCTCAATGTTGATTATCTCTATGGAAATTTTCATGAGAATGGAAGTAATATCCTTTGGAGAAGGATCTGGAGGTTTGATATGTCCATGAAGGACATGGAAAGGGGTACCAACAATGAGCTTGCATGATGATTTTTTAGCTATGTCTGTATATGCTTGAGTGCATGAATTTGATGCAATGTGAGTTTTCTTGATATGAATATTGATATTAAGGCCATGTAGATATGAAGGATATTAAATGTGCAAGTGATGCATATATATGATGTATGAGAATATGTATATTAAAGGAATGATGTGAATTCTTGTTTGCACAGGGGCAGACCCAGGGTTCAACGCTACAACAATGCACCAACAAAGCCCTAACTACCGGTCCATTCGGCAATACCTATGAAGCAGATGAAGTTTCACCCGAGGTAGAGGCAGGGGTGGTTGCAAGACTCAGGTCTATGCAACCTTATCTGGGACACAGATCTGTGATTATAACACTTAATACATCTCTTAGCACTATTAGTCCCTCGATATGCAATCATTATTCACTTCATTTATAAAACAGAGCTTCGCAACATTCACACTGTTATAACGTACTTAAGCACTTAGCATCAATAGATAGGTCAGATCTAGCAGATCAAGCACTAAGAAGATTCATATGGATCAGATATAATATTCTCACATATCATTAGCACAAAGCAGAAGTAGATATATCTAATCATCTTGAAGCACTTAGCAAAAGAATACATAAACAAATTAAGACAAGCACAAAACAAGACAACACAATGTTTACGTGGTTCACCCCCACCCTGGGGATACATCCACCAACTCTTATTCTTTATTGTCTTCATTCAATCGGTTACAAGCACAAAGACTTCAAAACCCTTACTCCATAGAGGACAGAAGATTTGTGTAGCTCACTAGATCTTCTTCCTTGCGTTACAACACTAAGCCCTCCACAATTTGCTACAAGGACCTGCACTTAGCTCTGCAAGTCTCTTACAGTCATGCACAAAGCCCTTAAAATTCATACTAGCACTTAGCATATCATCACATAACATAGATGCACTATTATCCTCTTTCTTACATTTCCTATCCTTCTATTTATACATACAAAATAGGCCTAAACATGGGTAAACCCATGGGTTGACATCCCATTCCCATTACATATTCCCAAAAACCCAAAAAGAGGTCCGAGATCCCGTGATCTTCGCTTCGTCTTGCGCTCCTCCTTCGATAGGATTTCGAAGTCCCAAAATAGGTCAACATGACCAAGAAACTCCCAAAACTTGGTTAAGGGCCAACATGCCCCCAACACTCACCTCTGACTCATCCCGAGTCACTCTGATCTGAGAAATTCTGCCTCGAACACCTCAAGCTTGGATTGATCTGCTTCGACTTGCTGCTTTGTTGTGGCCTCTTGTTCGGTGAACTCCTAGATTACTGCATCATTCACTAGCCCTTCTAGGCATTGTTCTGCTGTGATGACAACCTATTCTATCTCTTCTCCTTGGCTCTCGACCTCTGTAAACAATAGGCATGCCTTATCTTATACTGGTTGGAGTCATTGAGTTATGTCCATCACTTTGCTTTGGATCATATGGATATGTTGTTGGGTTTTGCATTTCTCGTGAGACCTCTTCATTCTGTCTACGATCAATAAGGCCTTCAGCTATGCCTGAAGTGTGTCTGTGTGCTACTTCGCTTCCTGGAGCTGCGACTCCAATGTCTGTAACTTCGGGTTCTCAGTGAGGTTTTCATAGGTTTGAGCACTGTGGTTACTCAGTTTGTTTCACTCCAAGAAAATAAATTTTAATTTGTCAACAGCACTGTGGGCAGTTGCTTCTCACTAGTCCCTTACGTCCTACGGGGTCTCGGGCACAGTGCGGAGCTCCATGTCTGCTATGTGCTATTGGAGCTGTTGGATTACCTCTTCAAGTTGTGCCACCTGCTGTGGAACTTGTTCTTTGGCCTTTACTTCAACAACTGTCACAGAGTGAAGTTCTCTGTTGACCATTTCCTTAACTTTGAGTTGCTTGATGAGCAACTATTCCTTGCTTTGTTGTAACTTTTCTTTTTCTTCATTAAACTTTACTTGGAGAGCAAGCTTCTCTTATTCTGCAGCACTGTATTTCTCCTCAAGGTATTTATATACTTGGGCTAAATCCTGGGTGGCTTTTACTATCTCTTCCTGAGCTCGTTGGAGGAGAGATTTGACTGTATCAATGATGCAGTGTAGTTGAGATGGATCATCACTTAGTTCTAGTGTTTTCGATGGGATAGGCACAGTGGAAACTACATGGCTAGACTATAGTGCCTTCTTTACTCCTTGAAGCTCGTCCTTAATCGATGGAACACCTCCTCCTGCTTAGCTTCTTCCTTCTCTTCTATCTCTAGTGAAACATCATTCAAGGCTGCTACAATAAAATCAAAGTCATCTAATGCGAGGGTAGTCTCAAATTTGGTCCTATTGGATTTCATTTTATTTCGAGATGATGGTTTCAGTGGGGAAACCTTCCTTTTATTTGAGGGGTCCTCCTCATCTCTAGGCGGTGTAACCTCACCTTTCTTATGTTCATCTTTTGTGCCTGCTATCTCTCTGCCATATCCTCCTTGCTCTGTTGATATGGAAGCGGTCTTCACGGATGTGTTGTCTAAATCATGGACCTCTTTGGTCTTCTTTATCTTTCTAGGTCCAGGTGTATCATGCACTACTTCTGGACTATCTAAGTCAGACATCTCCGCAGGGTGTGCTGGGATGAGGAGGTCTGTCGAACATTCCTTAGTAATTTCTTTTAAGTCTTCCTCCGTTAGCTTGTAGTATGACTACACCTGTTGTTTATGATCATCAACGCACACTATGATATAGATGAAATGGCGGTCCACGTTGAATTTCATCAAGGGCCTGAACCTGTGTAGAGTGGACAACAACAACTTGACGCATGCGTTCACTTCTTGGTGCCTACCAAAGTGAGGAATATTCATGATATTGAATAGTGTGGACTGTGCAAGGTTCATGGTCCATGACTGGGGGGTGATCTTCGAGTTCTTTCCCTTGGTTCTGGTCAGATACTTGTGTGGGGTAAGCATGTTGTACACCTTCCTGTCGCCGATGTTGAAGTCGCTAAACTTCAACGCTGCGATCTTATCTTGGTCTACATGAACTGCGCATATCCCTTTCAGGAGGTACAGAGTGACCAAATCATACTCAAAATATCTGGGCACACTGTCTCAATTGATTGCGTCGCTCAGGGGTGGTAGATAGGTAGGTAAAAAACTTAGAATTAGCTTGGGATTCGTGAGATTGTCTTTGTGCTTAGTTTTCTTTTCATCTACTGGCCAAGATGGATGGCTTAAGTAGTGGACGGAAAGGCTGGTATTCCTCTCGTCGAATATTCTTGTACACTTGTATACACTCCTCTCTCTAACATGACTCTTTCAATCATTAAGTCGAGGAGAACTTTTGTTACTGATTCTTCAATTGTGGTGAGCGCGTCGGACATACACGCTCGAGATTAAAATTATTGGGGTCATGATGATCTTAGATATGACACTAGAACAAAAAAAAATAGCACAGTGATCACTATATACAATTCACTTAGTCTGCGGGCTTCAAATTATCAGTTAGCAAAAGTGTTCTTCGTGCATGGCGCAACAGGATAAGTAGGCAACTCGGCAATGGTTCTCTTGCAACGGTTATGAGCCTCCATCAACTCTTCTTTGATATGTTATGGCACAGTCTAATGGTCTGATGATGAACCTTTATTGTTTTTCTATCCATTTGGAGCATCAATTGATCGGTTATAATATCCTCAACAGCTATATTGCTTCACCATGGCGAAGTGCCATGTGTCGTTGTTCTAATATCCCGGCGAAGCTCCAATTCTGCAAATTTTTTGTCTGCAAAGTTCCTTCTAGAACCTTATGCAACTTAGCTCTCTTATTACTTTGCTTCCTAGCCTTCTTTCCAGTGAGCTTTGTCTCAGTAGTTCATTTTCCATTCTGGTTCTTATCTTCTGTTAACATAGTCACTGTGCATTGTTGAGATTCTTTCCTAGGATTCAGGGGTAATACCTCTTCTTTATCTGGAGTAAGTACTTCATTCTTTTGTGGGTCTTCTAGTGTTCTTGCAACTTCGACATCAGGGTCTCTAGTGTCAAATAGCTTCGATCAGCTCTCCTGTTCTTCAATCAAGTATGTGATCCTTCTAGTCATGAAATCTTTTAACTCTTGTTTCTTCTGCTCCAAGACTTCTTCTTCTTTCTTTCATCTGGCTTGATCTCTGTCAATACAAGATTTTCCTATTAACATGGTAAACAGGGCATTTTCTTCAACAAATTTAATAATCTCAACATCTTACGATGTCTAAGTTCCATTGACGGTCATAGGTATATGAGCGAGCCTTCCACACAAGTTTACCAGTTTTCCTTTGAATAACCTTATTCCTCCTAATGAAGGAATCATAGTAGGCCTTCCTATAGCTTCCCAATTTCTCTCTTTCATGATATTCATCTATGTTTCTTCATCTAGAACACAATCAATGTCGAAGTCTCCTATTCTTGCTTCGATGCATTCTTTTCCTTTTAAGATCTCTGATAATCTGACATGTCGATGGTCATTCAAGGTTTCCTTCATTCATAGAAATATTTTATTTAATTCTTCCTAGGGTTCTGCTATAACCTTTATAGATTCCTTAGGTTTTTCTTGATTCAGATTCATTCCTTCAAGCTTAGTAATCATTCTGGGGCAATCCAACACTTCATGGTCTTTACAATAGAGGAAACTAGGTCTTCCACCAGGGCATTCCTTAGCAATATGTCCAAGTTTTCTGCAACTGTAACAGAGGGTTAATCCTCTCTTTCTTTTAAATGATCCCCAACCTCTTTTGTACTGCTCACTAGTATCATGGTATCTAACCTACACTCAATTATTTTTGGGATCTTGCATCCATTTATTAGTCCAAACATTCTTTCTATGCATAGGTATAATATATCTTTCACTATTCTTTTCAGATCTATTAATATCAAATATTCTTTCATCTATCAATACCCTAGTTTTTAAACTAGGACAAATTTTATTAAACATACCTAGATCCATACTCTAGAAACAAAAAATTTCCACTTATCTTACATCTATAGAGAACAAAGCATTTAGACCTAATTTTTTTTTTTACTTTCTTTACCTTTATCAAAGCACAGAGCTTGCAGATCTTACCTCTTTTAATCAGAAATTCTCACTTTTACCTTTCTTAGAGCACAAAACTTTCAGATCTTCCTTGTTTCCTTCAAATCCAACCTCTTTTCTTCAGATCAGGCTTCTTTCTTTTAGATATGATCTTCCTTCTTTAGCACAGAGCTTTATAAGTCAAGTAGAATACTGCGCACTAGGGCATAGCTCTACACACAGAGCTTTCACAATCCCAGGTCGAATCTTTGCAAAAAGCTTCTTCTTCCTTAGTTCCCAACAATCATAGTTTCAGGTCCCGAAAATGAAATCATTTGTTGGCACAGGGGAAAACCTAGGGTTCAACGCTACAACAATGCACCAACAAAGCCCTAACTACTGGCCCTTTCAGCAACACCTGTGAAGCAGATGAAGTCTCACTCAAGGTAGAGGCAAGGTTGGTTGCAAGACTCAGGTGTCTGCAACCTTAGCTAGGACACGGATCTATGATTATAAAACTTAATACAACTCTTATCATCGTCAGTCCCTCGATATGAAATCACTATTCACTTCACTGATAAAATAGAGCTTCACAACATTCACACTATTATAACGTACTTAAGAACTTATCATCAATATATAGGTCAGATCTAGCAGATCAAGCACTAAGCACATTCATATGGATTAGATCTAATATTATCACATATCATTATCACAAACCAGAAGCAGATCTATCTAATCATCTTGAAGAAATTAGCAAAAGAAGACATAAACACATTAAGACAAGCACAAAGCAAGACAACACAATGTTTACGTGGTTCACCCCCACCCTGGGGATACATCCACCAACTCTTCTTCATTATTGTCTTCAGTCAATCGGTTACAAGGATAAAGCCTTCAAAACCCTTACTCTGCACAGGATAGAAGATCTGCGCAGCTCGCTAGATCCTTCTTCCTTGTGTTACAACACTAATCCCTCCACAATATGCTACAAGGAACTGCACTTAGCTCTGAAAGTCTCTTACAGTCATGCACAAATCCCTTACAATTCATACTAGCACTTATCCTTTAGCACTTAGCATATCATCACATCACATATATGCACTATTTTCCTCTTTCTTACATTGAATATCCTTCTATTTATACATACAAAATAGGCCTAAACATGGGTAAACCCATGGGCCTACATCCCATTCTCGTTACATATTCCCAAAAACCCAAAAGGGGGACGAGATCCCTTGATCTCCACTTTATCTTGTGCTCCTCCTTCAATAGGCTATCGAAGTCCCAAAATAGGTCAACATGACCAAGAAACTCCCAAAACTTGGTCAAGGGCCAACACTGCCTAAATGAGTGACATGTAAGGTAAGAATTGCACTTTCCAATATTGAATGAATACCATGGATACATGGCCAACTCTATTCTGAATAGTCATGAAAGTTTGATTTTGAATGATAGCTTGAGGGGAATGTGTTCCATTACTTGAGGAAGGGATAGTATAAACAAATGAAAGAGTAAATGAGCAAGGATGTTATGTTGTCATGATAAAATGCAAGATGAGTATGCCTTTGAGGACTGCATGAGAACAATTGTGAACAATAATGAGTTAAATGATTTATGATTATGCATGTGGTTAAGTGCATCATGAATGTAAGATTACAAAACAAGAAATATGTGTGGATAAATAATCTGGAGTCATAAAAAAGATGCATGTTTATATTCCTTATGGAATATTTGGTAAACAACTGAATCTAACTCAAGGTCGAGGCCATCAAATATAGTGAAGGATATGCAATAATGAAGTTTCATGATGAAGGAATTCCTTGTGGAGGAAATGTGTGAAGACTCTGTCGAGAGAACAGAGTCACAACCTTAATGACTGCTGAGAATTGAGCAGTGGGATGCAATCATATATATATATATATATATCCTGGATTACATTTTAAAAAATCATGCATGAATCGAAGACTAACAAATGAATGTTGAGCATTCTCATAATTGAATGATAATTTGTAGAATGCACAGGTTCATAATTCATTATGAACAAAAAAATTTCTATTGAAGAACGTTGATGTATCCAAAAGGTTAGGGTGATCCTAACCAAGTATTCTCAAGGAAAAGAGCACGAAGATCCCAACATGGAGTAAATTGCACAAGCAAAGAAGGAGAAAAGGAGGAACACTTTTCTCACCTTAAGAACTCTGAATTGTTTAACATAGTTGTAAGTATTAGAAGAGCAGTTGTGGGAATAAGTATAGCTGGAAAAAGGGAGAATATATATATATATATAAGAATCCTGGATTACATTTTAAAACATCATGCATGAATGGAAGACTAACAAATGAATGTTGGTCATTCTGATAAATGAATGGTAATGTGTAGAATGCATAGGTTCATGATTCATTATGAATAAATAAAAAATTATTGAAGCATTTTGATGTATCCAAAAGGTTAGGGTGAGCCTAACGAAGGATTCTCAAGGAAAAGAGAAGAAAGATCCCAAGAGGGAGTAAATTGCACAAGCAAAGAAGGAGAAAAGGAGGAACACGTTTCTCACCCCAAGAACTCTAAATTGTTTAACAGAGTTGTAAGTATTAGAAGAGCAATTGTGGGGAAAAGTACATCTAGAAAAAGGGAGAATGAATAAATATGCATATTTAAATGAATAGCTTCGATGAGTAGTGTTAAGTAAAGGGCGGTGAGGCCTTTGGATAACTCAGTTGGGATGAAAGTCCTGGGATGTGTAGAAGGTGTTGGACGAGGGAAGAATCCCTTGACCCCTTCCTTGTTGTTTATGGTATTTCTCTGGTACGAGAGATTGATTTACTAATAAAAGTTAATGTTTTGACATCATAGTGATGATGGTTGTATGAATGTAGAAACAATTGAGAATTGTAGTGTCACACTCTTGAAAAACATTGAGGATAACATGAAGAAGTGCACAAGGATATGCTAGGACATATCTGAAAATGTTTTGTTGATATGATACATGTGTTTTTTATTTTACATGACAACTAATATAATTATGATGTAGGATATGTGTAGAAATTAATTGGAGTTGTTGAGAAAGACAGTTTCCAATGATGGACAACCTCAAATAGAGGAAGTCTATGCCAGTCAAGGATGGTTTATAATCCTTGTAAGAAAGTGCATGAGTAAATAGTACCATGGGTACAATGACCAATCTAGGGATATTGGGAATAAATATGCTCATAGTTATCACATTGCATGGAATTTCTTTGAAGAAATGCATGTTTTCACAGAGGGAAGACAATGGATTTTCCATTGAGGAAATAGGACCTTCCACTACTCACTTATATTGTGTAGTTAATAAAGAAAAGAGAATTTTGGGTGTCCATGAATGTTGACACCCTGGTTACTACTGAAGGAAGAATGCTTGGGTGCGTTCAGGGGAAACTTTTAGTTTCATATGCACTGGTTTGGGATCATGATCGTCATGTAGCAGGAAGCGTAGTCCTACTGCAATAATGAATGAAAATGATTAAACCTTATGGTGAAGGTTGGTCAAGCTCCAACACACTCTGACAAGGTTCTTGCAATAAGTATGGAAAACTTGAACCCAATGCAAGGGCACATTGGGTATGGATGTGGCCATGAATATTGGCACATTGATTAAAGTCAACCAATATTTGAGCTACATTTGTAAAATTTAGTATGTTAAAAGAATGCATATGTAAATAATGACATTTCCTTTTACTTTGTATCCTTGAATAGATGAAAATGACTTGGACTGTTAGTATGCATAGTTTTGAAAATATAATGTGCATGAAAACTAACAAGTTGTTTGGCTGAGGAATTTTGAAATTGCAAGAAGAAAAGGGTCTTGGATATGGCAGTGTTGTAAGCCCATAAGGAAGGCCAATTTACTCCTGAGATAAACTACTATGGCGAGGAAGTCCCATACTTGTGAGTCAGGTTCCTGTGTAGAACAAATCTGAAAATAAATGTGGAAATTGGAATCTGTGGGTGAAATATTTGCAAGAAAATTTTAAATTTGAAATTGATGATAATATCTCATAATTTTTGTATACCTGTGATACAAGTGAGATGAAAAAGATTTTTCTCAAGAGGAAAGGTGAAGGTTTTCAAGCTGGAAATCATGAAAAAGGATATTGATTGGGACAACAGAGCCATGTGGTCAGCCATGATCACCTAAAATATGTTGTTTTGTGGAAAACCCAAGCTGGAGGGATGCCTCAGTAGAGAAAGTATGAGGGAGGCATCGATTGTAAAGCTCAATTAATTCTCTGAAATTTTTCTTGTGAGAGAAATAATTGGAAAGGAAAGATAGATCGCCTGAGTAATTGTATAGCAGAGAAGGGCATGCCTGAGCCTAGGCCTGGACGGTGAGTGACTGCGAGGAAGAGGAGACTTTGATAATTCTTATAAAATATTGATTGGGATCATACAGACAATGGGTATGTCCAGGAAAAACAGTGAGCCCAGATAAGAAGACATCCATACAGATGCAAATCCACAAACTGCACAGATAAGTATTGTGCTAGATTATGAAAATTTTCCTCTTGAAAATGTTTTCGCATGAAATTGTGATTAATATGCTTGTTGTCCAAGATTATTGAAGGTAGGTGACAAAGAACAAGAGTCTAGAAAGGACCTGATCAAGGAAGATATCAATATTTCTAAAGAAACTGAATGAGAAAGGCATGACAGGTGTGACTGAGAAAGAACACTGAGGATAGTGTTCCCTTTAAGGGGGATGGGATTGTAATACCCATGTTTTCCCCAGCTTGTAATTAATCATTAATTACGATCACCATGCTATGGCATGGGAATAATGTAAATGTTTATTTTTTTTATATTTCTAACGACTGACTATGCGGTTGAAGCCTTGAAGTATTGGCCATGATATCACTAGAGAAAAAAGAGTGAGGAAACTATGGAGAGGGTTAATTATGTCAAAATGACCCAAATTTCTTCTTTCTGAAATAATAAGCCTCATCATGATCCTAAGGAGAAATCAATTAATAAGAAAAGGACTGGTGGTTGAACCGTCAACCACCCTAATGAATGGAAGCATGGAGGGTCTGGCTGGGGAGACATAAAACTGTCAGTCTGAAGTACCACAGAGGGAAAATTTTCCTACAGGTCGAGACTGACCCGAGTTTCCTTCTAACAAAAGGAACAATAAAGGTCAAGAACCTTCCTGAAGGGGATAAAAAGAGTGAAAAAGAATACACCCGAAGACAGAAAAGAGGAGACACGCGGGAAGAGAAAATATATTTGATAATTTACAGGAGAACAAGACCCGAGCAGGAGACTGAGAGTTGGATTTTGAGGAGGCATCTGATAAACCTCACAAAGACTATGACAGAGAAAGAACCTTTGAGAAACTGTGAAAGTTCCCTAGTGATATCATGACTTGGCATGGGGGTGGCTAGATCACTAAGAATTAATGCCTCTGAGCCTATGGTTGGGTGGAAAGGAAAACAACCATAGTCATTCGGTTGGTGACTGATTGAAATAGATAAGTATTTTTATGATTGTATACTATAATTGAAATGCATGATTTAGTTATATGTAAATGTGATAACTTGTGCCTTGCGTGAAATTGATAATAATGCCATTTATTATCCTTTTGTAAAATATTGTGTTTGAATGATTGTAAGGTAGAAATCTTAGCCTCTAGTTAGGTCAGAAAAACCCTCAAGATGTTTTCCCCGGGGAGTTACCTCATAGTTATAGATTTGGAGCATACTTTATGGAACTGCCACAGTCTCATTGATTCCTCAAGATTACCTTATCCCTGAATTAGAACATATGTCCAATGATTGGAAGGTACATCCTTCAACCTATCCTCCTAGGAGATCATGGGTTTGTTCCTGGGACTTAATCAAATATTGAATAAAGGATGAGTGTAGCCCCTCAAATTTGATAAGGTTCCATATGACCCAGGGTTGGAAACCCCTCGCTAGGTCGAAAGGAGGAAAGATATCCTAGCTTTGGAACTTAGGGAATTCGGAGCTCCGGGACAATTGACTTCACAAACCTAAAAAACAACTGAAGGGTGGAGTCACGAATTGATGAGGGTCATGTATATAGGAATCCATTAGAAATATCTCTCATACATTAGATCAAACCTAGTGAAGGGGTAGTGCTAATTCCTTCAGAGAAGTCCCACTTCGAGAGAATAGAGGTGGTCTAATTCCAAAACTCTCGAATGTCAGAGTCGCAAAGTTAATATGGGTCATTGAGAGTAGAAGGATCTGTGTCCACAATTCAAAGGCTATACGGAAGTTTGGTTATCCGACAGTATCAAAGTGTAAAAACAAGAGCACGCGAGTTTTTCCAAAGCTCTACAAGCTGGAGCAAATCCTGGTCGTTGGCGTTAGGTGCACATGGCGACAAATCGAATGTGGTTCAGAGTTTGAAATTCCAGAAGATATGAGGTGTTTTGTGCTTTGGGTTGAGAAATATTGAAGACTTGAAGGCTAGAGTATATCTCGAATGCCCATTGTAGAGTGCACATGGACCATTGATCAGAGTTCTATGTGTGTTAGGAGTTTGAAACTCTGGTATGATGTGTGGTTCAAGGAGAGGAAACCCCTGAACACTAAAGTTATGAAGTGACATGAACCGTCGATTTGAGAATGCATTGTGATCCCTCATGTCCGTTGGATCTAGACTATAGTCAGAACTTCGACGAAGTATTACTTAAGGAGGACATCGATGCCATGACATTAAACTCCCTGAATGTTGGAGCTGCAAATAAACATGAACCTTATATATAAATAACTTTCAGTATCTCCCCTAACAATTAGATATAGGCCATGCCCAGTCCATCATTTACCACTCTGGGAGCAAGGAGTAAATCACACCAAGAACTCCCCAAATGTCGAAGTTACGAAGTAAAGAAGTCTGTAGATCCAGGGATTATGTGGACACACCTTGACCGTGAGATCAAAAGTCTTGGAGGTTCATCAGTATGGGATGATGTGGAAATATGACATCACCCAGGGTGATGTGGATCCATGAACGATGTGCCACATGTCACCTAGATTCGTACATTTTGCAGAGGCTATATGACCATTAAAATGTGACACATGTCACCCACTAAAGTGGCCATGTGTCATATCTTCCTTGAAACGTGTCACCTCCCTAGCACACATTCATTTTTCTACTGGAGTGTGGAGTAATCAGGACCCACCTATCCTTACCCCTATGTTTAATACGTCACCTTGAGAAAAGGTGGACCCTTCGGGAGTCTCGGACTTCAGGACTCTGATATTCTAGGGTGCAGTATCATAGATAAGCCAAAATTTTCGAAGGCCAGAGCCATGTGGAAATATTTCAAACTCCTTCAGGAGTTTGGTATTTCTAGACTCCAAAGTATTTGTGTGAAGAAAGGAAAATGGGCGTTCAGCACCAAAGTGTCGAACGTCGAACTCCCCTACAACTTATGTGTCAAATGAATATCAAATCATGTTATTGGATTGGACAGTGGATGGACTTCCACCATGGATGTAGGAGCTTGAGGATGGTACAAATGATATGGATCCACATGGATGCCACGTGGACCTCAAATAATAGTGCTCGAAGAACTTCGGGAGGCCATAACTTGCAATCCAAAGCTTGGATTTGAGATTGATAGAAGTCATTGGAAAGATATGGGTGAGTAGAAGAGGATATAGACCTTAGACAAAGGATTCGATATTTTTTAAGGAAAGTGAAATTTATATGCCTCGTTCCTTAAAAAGGTACTTAAGGTGTTGGGTATGTTACATCCCTAGAGAATTTAAACCCTAGCAAGGTATTGCTACAATGGTGTAAATCCTCTTACTCCTTGTATAAATCCTTGATCCCTTTCAATAACAATACAATAAAATTCCTTGATCGAGGGTTTATGCCCTTATACTCCTCCTAGGGATTGATTGTATAACCTTTAAATTAGGAAGAAAAACACAAGATTGCAGAAATTCCTTACTTAATCTAAGAGATAACATGAAAAACCCTTACTTATCAAATAAATTCCAACAATTTTCTGAGAATAATCATCCAAGAGAAGTCACTAGCCTTTATTCCACTAATAAACAAGTATAGCGTCCATAATGACCAAAAATAAGAGAGAGTGAATTTCCCAAGAGGGTCAAAATTTTAGTCCAAGAGTGATGAGTTATGACTTGTGTCAAACGAATTCCCTCATTTTTTATATGAGGAAAACCCAAGACATGTTTGTCCACTTTACAATTAAATCCATGATTTTAGTCCTAAAACCTAAGTTACAATGCTTAATTAGCAAGAAATTTTTCTTTTTTTCCCACATAGGCTACAAAATGACCAAAAATGACAAAATGACGAGACATTATCCCATAAAGTTCCTCTCCAAGGTGGCACGTGCAATGGAAAACCCTCCAAAGGATATGACGTCAAGCTAGAAGAGTTCCACATCATCCCCAAATCAAGCAATAGAGTGTGGCTTCAATCCCACAACATCACCAAATGTGCCAAACATGCCAATCGCTCCATCAAAAATGTGACGTCATGCCTCTCAAGGGGGAATTTTTGGAATAAGACAGTGAAATCATGCTCTCTTCATGGTTCCAAGCATCTTTCAAGTGCTAAAGTTGCCTTCTCAAGTGAAACTTTCATCTTCCAAGGCCTCCAATGAGTGGGGCACTACATCCAACCAATGGGATTTCAATCCCCTATGAAGGTCCAAGTGGCTTAGTCCCTTCATGAATAGCTTTCACTGGACAAGGTCCTACAAAGACAAACAAGTACGCCCTCCAATGGTCCAAAATTCACATGTATCATGCCAAGTAAGACACATTTAATAAAATAAACAATCAAACATGTGCATTAAATCTCCCATTTTCAAACTAAACAAATTCTCAAAGACCTTATACAATTTTCCAAATTTAGGTAAGGGATGGTTGTCATGGTGCCCTATTGGGTAGGCCAATCCCCAAGTCAAGGAATGTTTCCCAAGAATACCCTCTCTAGACCATGTAGTGAATATGAGGTGGATGAGGGTATGACTTTTAGGCATGGGGTTCTTGACATATCAAGGGATCATATTGTCTCATTTATGTGTGCCTTTGTGGAGGGTGTGATGCATCCTTCGTTTACAGTGAAACATTTTTCCAAGCCCTTTATTTTTCCTTTCATTTATTATTGTTTGAAAATTGAGTTCTATGTGCAATAGGAAGTAAAGAGAACTTCAATTCCATTTGAATTTAGGAACACATTGAGTGTCATATGCACTGGAAATTAAAATAAACTGCAAATGCATTCCCCCATCAACTGGGACATTTACTAATTATTTATTTTATTCTTGTAGGTCCTTCATTGTTATGGAGAAGCATTTTATTTCTCTAAGGACCTTAGGGAGAGCATATTAAAGGATAATTTATGGATTTTAACTTTTTCTAGCTACAAAACCTCTAGGCCTTTAGCCCCTTCTTCCCGTGAAATGAGGTACAATCCCTTATTGGGGTTAATGGACCAAAAAACCGAAAAGATGAGGAAATGGAGGGGAAAAAGGTGTAAAAATTGGTAATTATATGTGGGAATGGTATGATAACCCTTCAAGGAGACCCCCAGTAGTAACCCTTTCCCCTAGGGTGACCCACTTACTAGGAAACCATGTCAACCACCAAGGTGAAATAAGGAAAAAGGTATAATTTCCAAGAAAACGTCATATAATCAAGAAAGGACCCTCTGCAACATGCTCTAATGCTTCAATTATTAAAGTGACACTTACTGCGAGACTAGACTCGTTACCTCATGAAGAAAGACTTGTTTTCCTTTCTGGGCTAGGCCAATGTGGTGGATGCTACTATGCTGTTGAAGATGAATGGTTATGTGTGGCGGAGAGGAGGGGCTCTTTTCTGCTCAATGTGGGCTCAGATGGTCATCTAGATCTTGACACTCCATGTATTCTATTTGCGGGCCTTGAGACATCATATCCTTAGTTTCCCTCAACATCTCCTAGTAATACATGTGCCTACACATAATCAAGAAAGATATTAGAGAATTGAGGGTGGCTTGCTCACCATTTACTCATATAAGAAAAACTTCAAAATTTCAAAATTGACAATTATTCTTTAAAAGAATTTTTTTCATTTTTCAAAAGATTCTGACCAACATGTTGTTGATTAAGGTTGGCTGTCATTGATGTCAACCCTTGAAGAAAGTCTGGTAGCACAAAGGTTTGTGCAATGTACCAAAGGTTGTTTCATGTATAATGGTATTAGTTTTAATATATTTGAAGGTAATACTATTCTATATGGATAGTACATGTCATGCAATTTCTAGTGATATGTGGAATGTCACATAACTCCTCATGGTTTGAGATTTATGGCCTTACAAAGTTGGAGGACCCTCATATGTTGGATTGAAGCCCCAAAAGGTTAAAGAATTTAAAGAGCTTGCAAAGAAGAAATTATTATTTAAATGATAAAGTAAAGTGACTGTTGGTCTCCAGTTTTGACCATGTTTTTAACTATATTATATCACAAAGACCTCCATTTCCATACCTAGTACCACCCCTTCTGGCCTTGTTATGACACAGTTGACATCTCTTTACCACTAAAAGGGGCTACTCAAGGTATTCTTACGTTTCAAGTTATTTTTATGTATTTTGATGCTTTAAATTAATATTGAAACTAATGTGGCATGAGTTAGGTACTATTTCTATTTGAACATGATTTACCAGTACCAGGTACCAGCTCGTACCCCGTGGAGATACCAACAAAGCTGCTAAAGATCCGCGCGTTATGGCCAGAGTGGGAGACAGTGCGATTCACATGATAGATGGAGTCATCACTCATATGCTGATTCAAGGAGAAATTATAGAACTGAGTTGTTAATATTTCATGACTCACACTTCGTGACACTGCGTGTCACGAAGATGTGAAGACTGTTTTAACTGATTTCGAGTTATTTTCGGATCTGGGATTCGTTTGAATTAATGTATTTTTTCTTTAAACTATTTTTGAGGAGGATCTATATAAACAAAGGATCACTCCTAAGAAACGTTGGGTTATGTTATGTTATGATACACATTTCTGAATACAATCTACTTTTGGCGTTATGTTACTTTGTTGTCATATGATTTGAGTTATCTTTCTGAGTAAATGGAGCGTGAAGCATGAACAGTGTTTGCATAGAATGATCTAAGTAGTTCTGGTTGTTCCTTTCGGTGATTGCACCTCTTGGTTGGGCCCACCAACAGGTTCAAGTCGCTGCTTTTCTCTGCATATATTTAGTTTATTTCGGTATCTTAGTATTTGCATGCATGTTAGCTTATTTGAGTTTGGGAATTAACTTGTTCAGATTCTTGCTTAAATATTCTTCAACTGTATCGTTTCCACCATATTAATATATTCTATGTTGATGAATGTTGAAAGAATGGTTGATTCCTGTAGAATTTAGAGCATGAGCTAGGTTTGCTTTGTTTCCAGTTTTCAATCTGAACGTAACTTAGAGTTTGAATTTAGTTTGTTTTGGTTAGGATAGTTAGGTTACTCTGCTTTGTTAGGGTAGTTAGGTTACTCTGCTTTGTTAAGATAGTTAGGTTGCAATTGAATTAGAGGAAGCTTCCAGTACCAGTAGGGTAAGTAGAATATTTCTTTATTTTTCCTGTGGATAGATTTAGACTTATTTTCGATGTTTAGATTAAAAGATTTTAGGAAATAATCTTTCTGTTATGGCTTAGATAGAAGCAGTGATGATAGATGATTAAAGATAGTGGTAGATAGTCTTGTGGAACCACATTAGAATAGAAATAGAAGTACCTGCACTTAAGCACATAACTGTTCTCTTTTGATGAATTAAACAGGAAATGATAAGTTTCAAGGTAGTCATTAGGATTCAGTTTCTCAGAGTGAGTTTGTGTTTGCTTCTCAGAATAGTTTTTAGATAGGAATTAGAATCTTACCCGCACATACAATGTAGCAGCTCTGAGTTTACTTACCCTGGTTTGACAATTCAGTGTTTTCAGGTCATTAAAATCTTTAATATAGCAGCCTGACATTTTTGGCGTCGTTTTCGGGGAGTTGTTTAAAAGGTAAGTTAGATAGTTGTCTTGATTAGTTTTAGAATGAACTTAGTTTGGTGTGGTATGTTAGTAGGTTGATAGTAAGAGGAGTTGTGGAAACAAAGGGGTGAAAACCGACATATCAGTTATCATAGGTACTCTGAAACTCAATCTTAGTTTCTTTTCCTTCCATTTAGCATGACTTCATGAGAAATAGAGATCATAGAGGTAGATTTAGGAGAAATATAAAACAAAAAAAAGAATAAACCTCCACCCAAAAAGCGATAGAAACTGAGACTGAAATTTTGGCTGAGGAAACCATAGAACAAAACCTAGAACCAGGAAACACCATACATCAACAAACTCAACATCCTAGTGATCCAGCCCTGGATGACACAGTTGATCCAGAGAAAATACAAGCTCTTCTCGGGAACCCTAACTCTGTAGTTTCACAGATAACAACTACAACTGTGGAATCAAAGGCCATAGGATCCTTAAAAGGACCAATAGGAGATAACACTTCTGACAAAAAGAATCCAGAAAGGTGGGATTTCACACCCTCACCAAAGAAAGATCGGATTGCATACACAATTCTTGGTAATCCTTTTACCATGGGAGAAAGAGGGAGAGACTTACATG
>ML800200.1:579204-641702 GCA_009831015.1 Picea engelmannii | reverse complement strand
TATGACACAGTTGACATCTCTTTACCACTAAAAGGGGCTACTCAAGGTATTCTTACGTTTCAAGTTATTTTTATGTATTTTGATGCTTTAAATTAATATTGAAACTAATGTGGCATGAGTTAGGTACTATTTCTATTTGAACAGGATTTACCAGTACCAGGTACCAGCTCGTACCCCGTGGAGATACCAACGAAGCTGCTAAAGATCCACGCGTTATGGCCAGAGTGGGAGACAGTGTGATTCACATGATAGATGGAGTCATCACTCATATGCTGATTCAAGGCGAAATTATAGAACTGAGTTGTTAATATTTCATGACTCACACTTCGTGACACTGCGTGTCACGAAGATGTGAAGACCGTTTTTTACTGATTTCTAGTTATTTTCGGATCTAGGATCTGTTTGAACTAATGTATTTTTGCTTTAAACTATTTTTGAGGAGGATCTATATAAACAAAGGATCACTCCTAAGAAACGTTGGGTTATGTTATGTTATGATACACATTTCTGAATACAATCTACTTTTGGCGTTATGTTACTTTGATGTCATATGTTTTGAGTTATCTTTCTGAGTAAATGGAGCGTGAAGCATGAAAAGTGTTTGCGTAGAATGATCTAAGTAGTTATGTTTGTTCCTTTCGGCGATTGCACCTCTTGGTTGGGCCCGCCAACAGGTTCAAGTCACTTCTTTTCTCTACATAGATTTAGTTTATTTCAGTATCTTAGTATTTGCATGCATGTTAGCTTATTTGAGTTTGGGAATTAACTTGTTCAGATTCTTGCTTAAATATTCTTCAACTGTATCGTTTCCAGCATATTAATATCTTCTACGTTATAATTTAGAGCATGGGCTAGGTTTGCTTTGTTTCCAGTTTTCAATCTGAACGTAACTTAGAGTTTGAATTTACTTTGTTTTGGTTAGGATAGTTAGGTTACTCTACTTTGTTAGGCTAGTTAGGTTACTCTTCTTTGTTAAGATAGTTAGGTTGCAATTGAATTAGAGGAAGCTTCCAGTACCAGTAGGGTAAGTAGAATATTTCTTTATTTTTCCTGTGGATAGATTTAGACTTATTTTCGATGTTTAGATTAAAAGGATTTTAGGAAATAATCTTTCTGTTATGGCTTGGATAGAAGTAGTGATGATAGATGATTAAAGATAGTGGTAGATAGTTTTGTGGAACCACATTAGAATAGAAATAGAAGTACCTTCACTTAAGCACAGAACTATTCTCTTTTGATGAATTAAACAGGAAATGATAAGTTTCAAGGTAGTCATTAGGATTCAGTTTCTCAGAGTGAGTTTGTGTTTGCTTCTCAGAATAATTTTTAGATAGGAATTAGAATCTTACCCGCACATACAGTGTAGCAGCTCTAAGTTTACTTACCCTGGTTTGAAAATTCAGTGTTTTCAGGTCATTAAAATCTTTAATATAGCAGCCTGACAGTGACAAAGTCAAGAAGGATTATTTAAATATAAAAGTGAAGTGACAAAATCAAAGAAGATTATTTAAATGAAAAAGTGAGGTGACAAAGTCAAGGATCAATATTTAAATGATAAAGTTATGGAGAAATTTCTAATTATGGAAAATGGTTAACCCTAAAAATGAGGAAAATAGGTTAAGTGACCTATAAATGGATTAAGTGACCTAGAAATGGGTTAAGTGACCTAGAAGATGGAAAGTATAAATAAGAGGCAAGGATTTCTCATTTTACATCACACTTGAGAATATTGAATATATATATGTGACTGAGGTAACCAAATGATATCTAAGCCAAATTTCAAAGGGAAGGTGAAGAAAAGAAGGCCGGAATTCAAGGGAGGATAAATTCTTTTGATGATGCTTTCTAAGGTATGTTATTTACAGGTCATCTCACAATTTTCACAATACCATTCTTTATAGAACGATTCAGACTGTGATATTGATAGGACATTGAGGAAACATATCCAAGTATCTGTGGTAAATTATTCAACTTGTGGGTCGTTGTAATTTTGGAGTTACACTCCATGGAAAATAGGGTTTGTGGCTAGTCCTAAAACTAGTCTAAAACAAGTGTTTTGGGTAAAAATGTCATAACGTCTTCATAAAAGATCAAACTTTAGTAATACCAAATGTGTTGGTTAGAGTACATTCTGTAGTATTCTTTGTAATATTGTTAGATCCATTTTACAAACATTTTATGTGGGGCACGCTCTACACGTTCGCTCTCTAGAATAAGCTAGAATTCAACAAGGTATGCCATTTTTTCTATAATACCTTTTATGAGAGGTTCCAAGTAGTGAAACCTGGAGGAATTGCATAAAACAAACTCAAGAACATTGTGTACTACTTTCATATATGTATTCATTACAGGTACGGAGTTATGATTATTTCAATTTAGGGTTGTTGACTAATACCAAACTAGTCATTTGAGACTAAAGAAAAGTTTGATGAAAATGCTAGTCTCTTGTTATGAAAGTTAAGGAAGGTTTGCAGGTATGTGATCATATACACCAGGTCTATTACAAAGTTACAAATCATATTTGGATGATGAAATTGATGAAGGCTTTTGGTTAATGTACATGTTGGGTACATGGTTGAGACAAGTAGTTGATGAGTTGGCACATACATGAGGTGTATAGTTGATGAAGTTGGTACATATTGATGAGTCATAGTTGATGAGTAGTTGACACATGATTGGTACATAATTGGTATATGGTTATATGCACTTGTTTATGGTACATGTTGATTACAGGTTGTTTGGTACAGGTTTGTGCATGGTTGATGCACTTGTTTATGGTATTACAGGTTGATGCATGGTTGATTCATGGTTCAGTTTTATTGGTATAGTTTTATAATGGTATATCTCATAGTGATAGTGTTATAGTGGTTCCATCATTCTGCTTCTACATCAGGGCAGTTGGACGGGGCAAGGACAGGTGGTTCTAGCCACCTTCTGATTGTAGCTATAGAACATAGGTGGTTGTATCATCCTTTTGGTTGTAGCTGCAGAATAGGAGAGTTGGAGCTTCCTTCAGGTTGTCGCCTGAGAAACAAGGGGGTTGGAGTCTCTTTCCAGTTGCAGCTGGAAAACAAAATAAGTTGGTTCTTCCAATGAATGTAATTCTTCAAGACATATAAGAAAAGGCATTTTGTGGTTTTCTCCCGCTTTGGGTTTCCACATAAAACACTGGTGTACTGTGTACATGTATGATTGTTCATTTGTTCATTGCTTATTTACTTTGAAGTTATTGGATGATAATGCTACATTGATATAACACTTGGATTATATGGTTAAAAGGGATTAAATTTCTCTATTACCGATTCATCCCCCCTCTTAGTAATCCAACAATTGGTATCAGAGAATATTCCTTCATAAATCAGTTTAACCAATGAAAGGTATATCATGGAGAGAAACAAGTTATATAAAAATGGAATACCACAATTCAATGGACATAAGTATGCATTTTGGAGCATAAGGATGAAAACATATATACAGGCACAGGGATTTGAAATTTGACAATCAATTGTAGATGGATACACAATAGCAACAGTTCCACCAACAAATGACAAAGTAGTGAAACTCGGTCATAATAATTACAAATCCAAAAATGCACTTATGAATGGTCTTAGTGAAATGATAATCACCAAAGTTGTACATTGTAAATCCGCTAAAGATATTTGGGACAAACTTCAAAATATTTATGAAGGAGATTCAAAAGTCAAAGAAGAAAAGCTTCAAACTTACAGAGGTCAATTCAAACAACTTAAGATGAAGGAAGATGAGAATATTGCATATTACTTTTTACGAGTTAATGAAATAGTAAATGAAATGATAGGATTGGGAGAAGAAATCAAAGAATCTGTAATTGTTCAAAAATTACTAAGATCTCTTCCTATGAAATTTGATCCTAAGATATCAATACTAGAAGAAAGATCAGATCTAAACTCAATAAGAATGGAAGAGTTACATGGAATCTTCACAACATATGAAATGACAACTGAAGGAAAATTTAAATATAAAATAAGCAACCTTCAAAGAATCCCAAAATTCAAAGCAACAGGGAAGGCAAAAAGAAGAACATAGCAGTAACAGTGACGTCTCGGAAGATGATGAAGAAGTGGCCAACTTTGTCAAAAGATTGAACAAGGGAACCGACGGTAGGTATATAGGTAAGATTCTTTTAATTTTTTTTAATTGTGATGGTATTGGTCATTTTTCTAACAAATGTCCTTATAAGAAAAAGAGAAATAATGAAGGTTACTCAAAAGGAAAAAAACATATAAATGCAAAAGAACCACAAAGAAAGTTTTCAAGAAACTCTTATGCACCAAAGAAGACATCTCATCATCAGCTGAAGATGAATTTAGTGACACTGAGACATAAAGAGTTCTATTCATGGCAGTAGAAGACTCCAATAAAGAAGACTCTAATGAAGAATATGAAGAAGCCGAAGAAGAATATGAAGAAGTCGAGGAAGAAGTTGAAGAGGCAGAAGTTGACTACCGAGAGGAATTAATGTGTTCCATAAAAGTTATCAGAAGAGAAAAGAAGAAAAACAAGAAACTACAAGCAAAACTAGACAAGAAAGAAGACACTCAAGAACTAGAACAAATGATCACAAATTTGAAAGTTCAATTAGAAGAAGATAAAAGTATTGAAGAATCACTCAAAGAACATCTAGAAGAAAAAGACAAGATAATTTGAAATTTTGAAGCAAAGTTTGTCACATTAAGAAAGGATCTTCAAAACAAAAATATGCAGAACAACTCAAAAGTTTTGGATGACATTATCAGCAGTCAAAAATCTCATCATGAAAAAAGTCTGGACTTGGATACAATCAAACAGAAACGGGATCAAACTCCAACAACATAGCAAGAAACATATCCAAAAATCTATGCATAAACAATCAAGGGTGATAGGAAGATCTACAAGGAAGATCTACAAGGAAGATTACAAGGACACTCCTCTACCAAGAATATTCATATTTCAGAATCAACAATCGACAGATAGGCTTGAGGAAGAAGAAGAATTTATAAGAGTACCTCCTTTCAGAATATCTTCAACTCTCAGGCATCAAACTATCTTTTTTGGTTTATGTTATGCATGTAATAATTTTGTACATAAAGCTGTGAATTGCAGAGCTAACAACAAGATTGCAAACAACTTTGAAATTCATACACAAAGGGGTTACCCAAGAAGGCCTAGTGAAACATAAAGAATAAGTTACAACAGGTTTGAATCTTTGAGCACTGAAGTGAAATGTTACAAATGTAACAATTTTGAACATATGGCCAAAGATTGCAGAATGACAGTCCCTCCTAGAGAACTGCAACATAATAACAACAGTCGCAGACAGGAACCTCAGAAAATGACATGGATAAGAAAGAAGGGTCAATATAGCAATGAATAATGCACACTCGCTCTACAAGCTAAGCATAAGAAACATGGTTAGTATGTTGACAATGGTTTTTCAAAACACATTACAGGTGATAGAGACAGGTTTCTTACATTACGAAAGGAAAGAGATGGATAAGTCTTCTTCGGAAATGATTATTCAGCTAAAATCGTTGGAAAAGGCACAATTATAATTGGGAACAAGAATACCAAGGAAGAAAATGTTCTACTAGCAGAAGATATGAAACATAATATTCTAAGTGTGAGTAAAATGTGTGACCAAGGTCATAAAGTTACTTTCGATTCACAAAAATGCGAGATAAGAAAAGAAGGCTTAAGAAAATTGATTGCTACAACTACGAGAACTTCAAGCAACATATATGTATTAAGTGAAATTGGAATTAAAAGTCTTGTCTAGGAAAGGAAGATGAAAGTTGGATACGGCACAGAAGAATGGGTCACATACGTTTTGATAACCTTGTCAAAGTCAGCAGAAGAGAAGAAGTCAGAGAAATTCCCCTGATCATGAAACCAACCAACACTTTATGAAAGCATTGTCAACAAGGTAAGAAAACAAAGACCAGGTTCAAATCAAAGGAATATTCAACGACAAGACCACTGTAAATTGTGCATACTGGTCTAGTTGGACCAACTATAACAAAGGGTTTAAAAGGTGAGAAATACTTTATTTTATTAGTTGATGATTATACAAGAATGATTGCAATTTGCTTTCTCAAGAATAAGTCAAAAGATTTTGAAAACTCCAAGATCTACAAGGAAATGGTTGAAAATCAAATGGATTCAGAAATCAAATGCTTGAGATATGATAATGGAGGAGATTTCACTTCAAAATAATTTATGGACTACTGCAACAATCATAGAATAAAAGGGCAATTCTTCGTTGCTAGAACACCTCAATAGAATGGAGTTGTTGAAAGGGAGAATACGATAGTACAGGAAATGGGTTGAACAATGCTAATGGATTCCAAATTGACAGATATATTTTGGACACAGGCAGTGCATACAGTAGTTCACATTCAAAATAGAGTAATGCTTAGGAACAACACTGACAAAACTCCCTACAAGCTATGGAAAGGAAGACCAACAAATGTGAAGCACTTCATATTTTTTGGAAGCAAATGCTACATCAAAAAATAAGATGGAAAAATAGCAAAGTTTAACTCTCGTGTGGAAAAATGAGTACTTGTTGGTTACTCAAGTACAAGGAAAGCATACAAGTGTTACAATCTGATATTGAACAAATTTGTAGAAAACATCAACGTAGCAATTGATGAAACAGGTAGACCAAAATCAAAGGAAGAAGAAAATGAATCAATGGAACAACTTTTCGAATAAGAAGCAGAAGATGAAAAGGAAGTAGAAGAGGAAGATGAAGAGAATCCGACAGAAGCAGAAGATAAATTTCAGCAAGTGCCTCCAAAGACACCTAGAATACGAGTACATAAGAATCATCATTCAAATCAGATTATCGGAAACAAAGACACAGGAGTTGAGACTAGAAGAAGAATCCATTCACCAGAACAAACACACCTAGCACTCACATCTACGATTGAACCAACCTATTTTGAAGAGGCCAACAAGGATGAATTTTGGAACAAGGCCATGGATGAAGAATTGCATCAAATAGATAAAAATAACACTTGGGAATTTGTTCCAAGACAAAAGGATAAGAATTTGATTGACACAAAGTGGGTATACAGGAATAAATTGAACGAAGATGGACAGGTTACAAGTAACAAAGCTAGATTGATATGTAAAGGATATGCACAGGTTGAAGGAGTTGACTTTGAAGAGACATTTTCCCCAGTTTCCAGAATGGAAGCAATCCGATTGCTTTTAGCTTATGCATGCTCCAAAAATATTAAAGTGTATCAGATGGATGTAAAATCAAATTTTTTGAATGGGGAACTTGAATAAGAAGTCTACATTAAACAACTAGAAGGATTTCACTTGTTAGAGAATACAGACTATGTGTGCAAATTAAAGAAGGCCTTGTATGGTCTAAAACATGCTCCTAGAGCATGGTACTCTAGACTGGATAAATATCTACAATGGGCAGGGTTTAGAAAAGGAAGTGCAGAAAACAACCTCTACATCAAGGTAAGTCAAGGTAATATTTTATTAATTGAAGTTTATGTTGATGATATTATTTTTGGTAGTGATGATGACAGGTTAAGCCAGAATTTGCAAAGGATGTGCAAAATGAATTTGAAATGTCATTACTTGGAGAACTATACTTCTTTCCGGGACTTCAGATATGTCAAAGAAACCAAGGAATTTTGATTTCTCAAACCAATTATATCATAGAAATGCTAAAGAGGTTCGAAATGTAAGATTGCAAACTAGTTATCACTCCCATGCAAACCAATTGCAAGTTAAGAAAATATGATGATTCAAAGTATATAGCTCAGAGGAAATACAATTCAATGATTGGTAGCCTACTATATGTGATAGCATTCATACCATATGTAATGCAAGAAATTAGAAAGGTGGCATGATTTCAAGCAGCACTAAAGGAATCACATGTGCTAGTAGTGAAGAGGATTTTCATATATCTCAAAGGAACATAAGAGTTTGTATTATGGTATCCAAAAGGAAAGGATATATCTCTTATTGCCTACACAGATACAAATTGGGAAGTTTGTATTGATGACCGATGAAGCACCAATGGAGAAACATTCTACTTGGCTGAGTGTTTAGTATTATGACTAAGAAAGAAACAATCATCAGTATGTCTATCTACAGTCGAGGCAAAGTATATTGCAGCAACAACATGATGTACATAGGTTTTTTGGATGAAACAAACTCTGACAGATATACAAGTTGAGTATGATGAGCCCATTCCAATATATTGTGATAATGCAAGCGCCATCAATATCTCAAAGAACATGGTGATGCACTCCAAGATAAAGCACATTCCAATAAAGTATCACTTTCTACAGGAACAGGTTGCAGAAAAGAACATGAGAGTTGAGTATGTGGGAAAAAAAGAACAAGTGGCAGACATCTTTACAAAATCACTTCCACGGGAAGCCTTTGAGTATCTTCTCTAGAGACTCGGAGTTATTTCTACTCCAAAATGAATGCTTTTGAATTATTATCTTATATGTCTTAGATGTACACGAGGAAGCACCATAAAGAGGACGGTTCAGTTAGGGGGAGCAGCCCCAGATGGAAATATACCTTTATCATTGATGACAAAGGAGAATATATTTATCAGATGCATAAGAAAAAGGCATGATTCCAGGGGGAGAAATGGTCACAGAGATGTAGAGGACAGAGGCATGGTTCCAAGGGGAGCATGAGTAATATGACTTCAATATTGCATGAAATGATTTCAATATTGCATCAGAGTGTTTCCATCAATGCCAAAGGGGGAGATTGTTGATTAAGGTTGGTTCTCATTGATGTCAACCATTGAAAAAATTCTGGTAGTGAATTATCGTAGCACAAAGGTTTGGGTAATGGGCCCAAGATTTTTTCATGTATAATGGTATGAGTTTTAATATATTTGAAGGTAATACTATTTTGTATGGATAGTACATGTCATGTCATTTCTAGTGGTATGTGGAACGTCACATAACTCCTCACGATTTGAGAGTTATGACCTTACGAAGTTGGAGGACCCTCATATGTTGGATTGAAGCCCCAAAAGGTCAAAGAAGTCAAAGATCTTGCAAAGAAGAAATTATAATTTAAATTATAAAGTAAAGTGACAAATTAAAGAAGGATTATTTAAATAATAAAGTGAAGTGACAAAATCAATGAAGATTATTTAAATGATAAAGTGAGGTGACAAAGTCAAGGAGGAATATTTAAATGATAAAGTAATGGATAAATTTCTAATAATGGAAAGTAGTTAACCCTAAAAATGAGGAAAATAGGTTAAGTGACTTATAAATGGGTTAAATGACCTAGAAATAGGTTAAGTGACCTACAAATGGGTTAAGTGACATAGAATATGGAGAGTATAAATAAGAGGAAAGGATCTCTCATTTTACATCACACTTGAGAATATTGAATATCTATAGGTGAATGAGGTAACCAAAGGATATCTAAGCCGAATTTCATAGGGAAGGTGAAGAAAAGAAGGCTGGAATTCAAGGGATGATAAATTCTTTTGATGATGCTTTCTAAGGTATGTTATTTATAGGTCATCTCACCATTTTCGTAATAACGTTTTTTCTTGAATGATTTAGAACATGCAATTGATAGGCCATTGAAAAAACATATCCAAGTATCTGTGGTAAAAAATTCAACTTGTGGGTCATTGTATTTTTGGAGTTACACTCCGTGGAAAATAGGGTCTGTGGCTAGTCCTGAAACTAGTCTAAAACAAATGTTTCGGGTAAAAATGGCATAACTTCTTCATAACAGATCCAAATTTAGTAAGACCAAATGTTTTGGCTATAGTATTTTCTGTAGTATTCTATGTAACATTTTCATATCCATTCAACAAATATTCCGTGAGGGGCATGCTCTACAAGGTCGCTCTCTAGAATAAGCCAGAATTTAGCAAGGTATGCCATTTTTGCTATAACTCCTTTTATGAGAGGTTCCAAGTAGTGACACCTGGAGTGATTGCATAAAAAAAATTGAATAAAATTGTGTACTACTTTCAGATCTTTATTCATTACAAGTACATAGTTATGATTATTTCAAGTTAGGGTTGTTGACTAATCCCAAACTAGTCATGTGAGACTAAAGAAAAGTTTGATGAAAATGCTAGTCTCTTGTTGTGAAAGTTAAGGAAGGTTTGTAGGTATGTGATCGTATATACTAGGGCTATTACAGAGTTACAAATCATATTTGGATGATGAAATTGATGAGAGCTTTTGGTTACGGTACATGTTGGATACATGGTTGAGACAAGTAGTTGATGAGTTGGCACATACATGAGGTGTATAGTTGATGAAGTTGGTACATATTGATGAGTCATAGTTGATGAGTAGTTGAAACATGATTGGTACATACTTGGTACATGGTTGGATGCACTTGTTTATGGTACAATTTGATTACAGGTTGTTTGGTTAAGGTTGGTGGATGGTTTATACACTTGTTTATGGTACAGGTTGATTACAGGTTGATGTATGGTTGATGCATGGTTCAAGTTTATTGGTACAGGTTTACAACGATATATCTCACAGTGATAGTGTGACATTGGTTCCATCATTCTACTTCTACATTAGGGCGGTTGGACGGGGCAAGGACATGTGGTTGTAGCCACCTTCTGGTTGTAGCTGGAGAACATAGGGGGTTGTAGCCTCCTTCTAGTTGTAGCCAGAGAATAGGGGAGTTGGAGCTTCCTTTAGGTTGTATCCTGAGAAACAAGGGGTTTGGAGCCTCCTTCCAGTTGCAACTAGAAAAAAAAAGAAGTTGGTGCTTACAATGAATGTAATTCTTCAAGACATATAAGAAAAGGCATTCCATGGTTTTCTCCAACTTTTGGTTTCCACGTAAAACATTGGTTTACTGTGTATGTGTATGATTGGTCATTTATTCATTTCCTATTTACTTTGCAGTTATTAGATGATAATGCTACATTGATATAACACTTGGATTATATGGTTAAAAGGGATTAAATTTCCCTATTACTGATTCACCCCCCTCTCAGTAATGAAACACCTGTAATATGATTCAAGAAAATGAATCACAACAATTATGTATAAATTAAACAAATAAATATGTAAATAAAAACATGAATGCAAATAAAACTACTCTATGATGACATAAACACACAAATGGAGATGCAATAAAAAAAATGACCTAGCTACTTACCTGGGGCTCGAGGAATGTAGAAATAAAAACCATGAAGGTGTCAGGTGAAATCGTACAACTAATGAAACTACCTCCTCATCTCATCAAGGTATCTCCCCTTGTGATTAATCATGTAATACATCAAAGATAAGTCAAGAAAAAAATAATCATGGGAACAAATAAGCATGCATTGAATCATAGAAAGAAACTCATGGAAGTGGGTGGGAGAGAGAAAATACTGCTAGAAAGGGTATCCACAAGATTGATAAATCCATATATGAATAGGACTTCCATGGATAGATGATGGCTCGTCCTCATCCTCAATGAGAATACCACTTCTCTATGAAGTATGACATGGGATGAAAAATATGGAGAATACTATATGAGTGTCGAGAGAAAAGGATAGATAATAAGGAACAAACTCAGTTTCAGATAAATAATTTGTCTTTCATTTATTCATGTGTCCAAAAATATATAAAATAAGCTACCAAATATGAGAACCCATGTTTCATGAGAGAATCATCATGTAATATAGGACCTCCGACCAAATCTTGAGGCAAAGAAGGCTGGAAATATGTGGTATGAAACTCTAACTTTCCAAGGCTAACCATCTACTCATCAAAACCAACATACACCTGTAGATGAGGATATTCTTCATGAGAAGGGTGATGGTCGTCAAATATCTATGTATCACAAATCTCTTATCATGACTGAAAATCATCATGAGTATACTACAAAATGTCATCCCTGGGTGGTTGAAATAACTCTGTGACCATATCATCATTATGTTTGCAAACATCTCGATCATATTGACACGTAGGAAAGTACCCTGAAGGAAAAAACTCTTCGTTGTTTAATTGGAATCAATTTTCAATGTCATAAATGGGATATCCATTAAAAATTAAACAACTCTCATCCCATTTACATCTCCCAATACATAGGAAATGTCAACTACATCCAGTGAATTTTCCTTGATTTCATCACCTACAAAGTCACTAGAGAATACATCATGAGTATAGAAAACCTAGAAAGGAGTGCAAAAACCATATATTTGTCTTCATGTGTAGAGGATTCCAAAGCTTGCACAACTTCATCTTCATCTTCAGCAGGTGGGAGCACATATACAAATGTCTCGTCCGAATATTCAACATGTTGCATTTTGTTGGAATTTTTCCTTTTATTCTTGTCAAATTTATTCAAACATCTCTTCAAGAACATCTTCATTACAAGGGGATTAATTATCAATGAGGATTGCTTCATCCATTTTTTTCTCAAAAGGATTTAAAAGGTAACTCTTTTTCTTCTCATCATCATGGACTTTCTCTTTGGTGGGTGATGTCTTGTCGAGATCTTGCACATCCTTGGAGTCTTACTCCTCTTTCTGGACCTATTATTCAAATACTTATTTTTCCAAGTGTTCCTCAAGGTTGTTATTTCATTCTCCCTCCAAGGAAGCCTCATTATCATCAACCTTTGTATTAAATTCAAAAATACCTCAAATTCTCTCCTCTTGCAAGGCTATTAGGAGCTTATGATATGTGTCTTCAAAATTCTAGGATCTTTGACCCTAGTATTTGAGAAAGTCCTCTACGAATAACTTGAGGTAAGGGATACTCTTTGTACTGCAAGAGTATTTGACCCAATCTTTTTTCTCTCATCTCGAAGAGGATATGAATTCTCTCACCAAAATGTATCCATGGCGTTCGTCAAACATGGATGCATGTCTTGCAAATGACAAGATGTTTGGGATGAAACAAGAAGGATCCCCATTAAACCTTGTAACATTCTTGTTAAACTCTAATGGGTATGGGTGCGAGAACCCCGTAACATCCTTAATATCAAGGGAAAGATACACTCCATGCAATACCCAAAAATCCATTCTTCATCATATGCATATTCAACATGAAATCTCAACGAAATCTTCATACCTTATCCCAGTGGAGTCACCAGATAAACTTATATGAATTTCGTCAAAACATTGTAAGGGAACTTTCCCCTAATGGGGTCAAAAATAAAGCTAGAGGTAAATGCTTTGGGATCAATATTTTTCAGAATATTTTTATGGGATTGGAAATGATTTAAAATCCTCCCCATCAATGGAGCAAAAACAATTATCACACATTTTTTAGTTTGGAAAAATCCCAACCCAAGCAAAAAATGTGAGACACAACTAGGGACACTTATCACTGTCACCTTAATAGATATCCTCCTTGTTTTAATGAAACACAATTCCAACACAAGGGAGGGTTCTGAGGTGATCCTAGGGGTATTTCAAGGGAGAATCCAAGAATAATAATGAAGCACCCCTATAGGTCACAATGAAAGGCTCTAAGGGTTGATGTAGGATGAGTATCGGTTAAGGAGAAGTTTCCAATGAAGATTACGTGCAAAACCAATGTTAGGTAACCAAAACTAAGACAATATATAGTGAAAATGAGCCTTATAACAAGAGGGAAACAACAAGTTATGGTTTTTGTCCAAAAAATGGAGTATTAACAATTATATATCAACAATGACAAAGTTGTAATAACTGCAAATTAAAACATCAAAATGATGTAGGAGAATTGCCAACAAAGCATGCATGGAGGACAGTTGGGCGTACTAAGCACGTATTTTGAAATATTTTGAATTCCAATGATCAATGTATTAATGTAATATCTAACAAAGATTTTGAGTTATGAACCTCTTTAATGATTCGAAGCTGAGTCATCGCGTAAGATCGATGGGGGGGATGTATTTTTCTTTAATGTGAAGGATCACCACACAGATTTGGAGCATTCCCTCTTATCTGTCTAACTCAATATTTATTGTAATAAATATTAAGTAGTTGAAATCCTTTATTTTCGATAGGATAGCATAGAGTAGTTGGAGGGATGAAATCGAATAGTCCTTTTGTATAAATCTTTGTATCGTTTTCGAGAAGAGGTTGTTGAATATAATGTGTAGATTTCCATTGTAGTCAAGAGATGGGACCTACAGAGAAGTGGTGTATGAATGTATGTAAAGTTCAGTTGAATGAATATAGCAGAGGAACATTGTCCCAATTATGTGGTATTGTTGTGTCTATATGAATGAGTGAATGGTATAATTCTTTGTTTGTTTCAATTCTTTGTTATTATTTGTTTTTGTATCCATGAATGCATTTATCGAGTTGAATGTATGAGTCACTATGGAGAGTGAATAAGTTTCCATCGTTTCTCTTATTTGAGCAAGTGTAAGGTGTGCATATCGTCCACAAGGAGTGCATTGATGGAGTCTGTTTGGACTCATAAGCTCAAAAGAGATAGAGAGAGTTTGTATGTGCAAGGAGTGCATAAACATCTGCATGGAATGCATGACATACTTTTCAAACCCGAAAGCTCAGGAAGGGGAGTGTGATTTTAGTCCTACAAGTGGGAATTTGTTGGAGAACAGTCACAAGGAGAGTGAAATCATCCACAGAGGAGTTAAGCGTGGGAGAGAACCTGTTACAAAGTGTGCATAGGTCATGATTTTGACTAAGTGTCAAAGAAAATGTTCTGAAGGACGAAGAAAATGTTTTGACGGATGAAGAAATCCAAAGAAGTAAATCTCAGGAGGGGGAGAGGTAGAAAGTATTCAAGGGGAGAAGTCCCTAAAGTTTCCATAAAAGTCAGTGGACAAGATTCATTCTGGAGGGAGACAAATGATTCTAGACCATCAGATATGGGAGAGCTATGTGGAGGATAGTCGTAAGGTGTTTCACTTTAAAGATCAGGAATCTTGAAGGTTTGACGAAAGGAGGGTCATGAAGTCTGAAGTCATGAAATGATCCCAGCCGTTGATTGCGAGGAGAGCACATGGCAGTAGATTAAGGAATCTGGGAGTCAAAATTTCAGCGGTTCATGGGTCAGAGACTTAGAGTTTCACGAAGTCATGAAACTCGAACCATAGAGGAGCCGAAAAATCTGAAGAGACATGTGGTGAGAGTCCAGAGATTCAGAGAAGAGCGCTTCAAGAAGAACCAAAAGAAGATCTTTTGATATCCCTAAAGTCTGAATCGCAAAGGGATAGACCCACGGTCACAGTCGTGGTCACTTGGGAAAAAGGGGCATGTGTACATATAGTGTATTTGGGTAGCCGTAGGGACCCAAAGAGTTTCTCTCACTCAGTACCTCAAACCATCCAAGACTGGGAGGTTGAGAAGCCCTTTGGAGGAAAGGGTGTTTGCACCAAGAGTGGTATCAGAGTAGAACACATAATTGATTTCTGTAGAAAGAGGTATCAGAAGCATCAGCACAATGTTTCTTATAAGATGTGTTGAGCCACCTGTATCCAATAGAGCTATGGAAAGAGATATGAGAGAACTTTGTGCAAGGCTGGATGGCATGGAAACAACACAAAGGAGAGCACCTAATGCTAGAGACGTCAGCGATCTAGAAAATGAAGAAGTAGAGGTCGAAGAAGTTGTAGTTGAGGATGTTGCAGAAGAATGCTTGCTGAAAGAGGTTATCAAATTGGGAGCCAAGGCGAAGATCGACGTCCCAATGTATGAATGAAATCTAGAAACAGAGGAATTTCTTGATTTGATACGAGAAATGGACAAGTATTTTGACTATGAATATGTCGAGGAAGAGAAAAAGGTGAGACATATTGTCACTAGGTTGAAAGGACATGCATCCCTGTGGTAGGATGAACTACATGCTGAAAGGAGGAGCAAAGGAAAACAAAAGATTAAGATTTGGGATCAAATGGTATCCAAGCTAAATTTGAAATTCATGCCCAAGGATTACCAGATAAATTTGTTCAGGAAGATGTAGAAACTGAGATAGAAAGGGATGACTGTGAAATAGTACACATAAGATTTCTACATATTGAACATCAGGGCTAGATAGATAGAGAGAGAGATGAGGAGAAAGTTGTCAGATACATCAATGGCCTGAGATATGATATCTAGGATGAAATCATCATGGAAACAATCAGGACAATAGAGGATGTGTATCAAATAGCGTTGAAAGAAGAAGAGAAGTTGTCCAGGAAGAAGAGTAAAAAAAACAGAGGTTGAAGCTTGAACATAGGCAAAGGAGTTTCCCAGAATAAAGCACAGAATCCCAAAGATGAGGCGGATAAACCACATAGTCACTCTGAGAGAGGAGAAATTTCCCGAGGAAGGAAGAGTGGTGGTATAAAATATTTTTCTAGAGAAAGAGGAAGAGGCAGAGGAGGAAAAGTAAGGTGTTATGCCTGTGGAAAAACAAGGCACATGTCTTGGGATTGTCCTGAGAGGAAGAAAGAGGAGGTGAAGCTCACATTTCAGAAGCGCATAAGAGATATGTTGAGGGAGAAGGTGTATAGGATGGGAAATCCTTGATGATGAAGAAGGTTCTTTTGAAGTAAGAGCCAGAGACTGAAAATGCAATGCAAGGGAACAATTTGTTCAAGACAGCCTATAAAAGAAAAGACAAATTTTACAAGGTGATAATTGACAGTGGGAGAACTGACAACTTAGTATCCATAGAGATGGTGGAGAATCTAGAGCTAGAGATGACTACACAGCCAACGCCATATAAAGTCTCATGGTTGCAGAAAGGCCATCAGGTTACAATCACTAAATGTTGCCTTGTTGAATTTAAAATAAGGGGATATAGGGATGAAATCCTTTGTGATGTGATTCCCATGGATGTATTTCATGTCTTGTTGGGAATACCATGGTAGTATGACAGGAATGTCATTCATGATGGGAGGAGAAATACTTACACCTTAGAGAAGAATGGTTGGACACACATGTTACTGCCAATTGAAGAAAAAAAGGTGAAGGATGAAGCTAGCCCGAGCATACTTTTCATGAGTGGGAAGGAAATTATGAATGAAGTAAATAAGGAATAGGAGATGCATTTTTTTGTAGTGAGGAAGCCAAGGGTTATCCTTACCAATACTTTGATGGAATATTTTCCTGAGGAAATTCAGGAACTATTAGAGAATTTTGCATATATAGTAATGGATGAGTTGCCAAGCTCATTTCCACCTATCAGAAATATCCATCATCAAATTTATTTGATACCAGGGGAAAACCTGCCAAACAAAGCCGCATATAGGTTGACACCTCAAGAGAATAAGGAGGTGAAGAGACAGGTTCAGGATCTGTTAGACCAAGGATTGGTTAGAGAAAGCTTGAGTCCATGTGCAATACCAATTGTATTAAGTCTGAAGAAGGATGGAGGATGGAGAATATGTGAAGACTCAAGAGCCATAAATAAGATCACCATCATATATAGATTTCCAGTTCCAAATATGGATGACTTGATGGATTGCCTAAGTGGAGCGAATTATTTTTCAAAGATAGATTTGAAATGTGGATATCACCAGATAAGGATGAGTGAAAGTGATGAGTGGAAAACAACATTCAAGACAAATGAGGGGTTGTATGAATGGCTTGTTATTCCTTTTGTCTTAACGAACGCCCCGAGTACTTTTATGAGGTTGATGAACGAAGTGTTGAAGGATTTCATTGGAAAATTCGTGATTGTATAGCTAGATGATATATTGGTCTTTAGAAAGACTAAAGAGGAGCATTTGAGGCATTTGATGTTGGTGATGAGGAGGTTTTAGCAAGAGAAACTGTTGATTAATCTAAAAAAGTCCTCTTTCATGAAGACAAAACTCATATATTTGGGTTTTGTGATTTCTTCAAATGAGTTGAAGATGGATCCAGAAAAGGTAAAAGAAATCAGAGAATGGTCTTCACCAAATAATATCTTTGAGGTGAGAAGCTTCCATGGATTAGCAAGTTTTTACCGTAATTTCATCAAAAACTTTAGCAGGATTAGAGCTCAAATGATGGATACAGTGAAGAAAAGACACAAGTCTTTCAAATGGACAGGAGAGGATGAGAGGAGCTTCAACATATTGAAGGAGAAGATAACTGAACAACTGATTCTGGTTTTACCAGATTTCGGAAAGACGTTTCAGGTGAGATGTGACGTGAGTGGAATTGCAATTGGAGAAATATTAAGCCAAGACAACAGACCTATTGCATATTTCAGAGAGAAAATGAATGAGGCCAAGAAGAATTACTCCATATATGACAAAGAGTTCTATGCCATAATTCAAGCCTTGAAGAAATGGAGGCACTATCTCGTACCAAAGGAGTTTGTTTTGTATAGCGATAATAAGGCTCTACAATTCATAACTACATAGGAGAAATTAAACTAAGACACGCTAAGTGGATAGAGTTTATGAAAAATTTCACTTTTTTCTTTAAACATATTTATGGTAATACTAATAAGGTTGTTGATGCATTGAGCAAGAGAATTTTGATTCTGCAGGAATTTCAGGTCAAGACCTTGGGGTTCGATCACCTTAAGGAAATGTACCACAATGATCCAAATTTCGGGGAGGCATATGAAGCATGTGTGAATCGTGTACTCAGAGATAGAAGCAAACTAGTCGAATACCTGATTCAGGATGGGTTGTTGTTTAAAGGGTTCCAATTGTGCATACCAAGATGCTCGATGAGGGAGAATTTGCTGAAGGAAAAACATAGCAGAGGTCTAGCCAGACATTTCAGTCATGACAAAAAAAAATCCCAATTAAATGGTTCACATTATTGGCCAGGTTTGAGAGCAGAGGTGAAGATATTTGTAAACAAATGTAAAAATTTTCAGTACGACAAGGGAAAGAATCAGAACACTGGGTTGTATCAACCATTACCTATTCTAGAGAGGCCTTGGGATGCGATATTCATGGGTTTTGTGTTGGGATTTCCAAGGATGCAAAGAGGAACTTATTCCATATTTGTGGTAGTAGACAAATTCTTGAAGATGGCACACTTTATCCTACGCCAGAAGACCAGTGATGCAACATGTGTTGCAAATTTATTTTTCAGAAAGGTTGTGAGACTCCATGGATTTCCCAAGAATATAGTTTCAGACAAGGATACCAAATTTGTTGGTCATTTTTGGAGGATGTTGTGGAAGAAGTTTGGGACATGACTATCTTTTATTTCTGCATATCATCCATAGATAGATAGGTATACCAAAGTGGTGAATAGAAGCTTAGGATATTTGTTGAGGAGTTTGGTCACTAAACACCATAGTCAATGGGACCAGATTCTAGCACAAGAGAGTTCACATATAATGAATCAGTGAACAAAATCCCTCAGAAAATTCCATTTCAAATAGTATATGGGATGAATTTGAGAGGAGTTTCGGAGTTGATATATCTGGGGAAAAGAAAATTTAGGAGCGCAGGAGCCGAAGACTTCACTGCAGAAATGCAGGAACTTCATAATCAGATCAAGGAGCAGTTCAAGAAGAGATGCGATGAATATAAATGCAAATATGATCAACATAGGAGGAAGCTTGAATTTGAAGTTGGAGATCAAGTTCTATCACATCTAAGGAAGGAGAGGTTCCCGAGGGGAACATATAATAAATTGAAATTGAAAAAGATAGGGCCATGTAAAATCTTGAGAATATTTGGAGAGAATGCTTATGAAATAGAGGTGCCAGAAGATGTGGGTATATTGCCCATATTCAACATTGTAGACTTGTATCCATATAGGGAGGATGGATCTGGAATATATGAATATCAAAGGAAGGTCTAGTGGGAGAAACAGATGCATGTAGAAAAGAAGCCGCAGATGGAGAAGATCATATATCAACAATTTGGTAAGAAGACCAGAAGGAGAACGTATTTTGAATATTTGGTAAAGTGGAAAGGACACCTAATAGAAGATGCCAGTTGAGTTGGTGAAGCAGATATCCAAAAGCATGGAAGATCGATTCAGGAGCTCATGGAAAGGATTTTTAGCCAGGGGAGTATGATGCAGAAGCATCTCCAGTAAAGAATCCATGGACGACAGCTGGGTGCACTAATCACATATTTTGAATTCCAAAGATCGGTGTATTAATGTAATATCTGACAAATATTTTGATTTATGAACCTCTTTAATGATTGGAGGTTGAGCCATCATGTAAGATCGATGGGGGGGTGTATTTTTCTTTAATGTCAAGGATCACAACACATATTTGGAGTGTCCACTCTTATCTGTGTGACTCAATATTTATTGTAATAAATGTTAATTAGTTGAAAGCATTTATTTTCAAGAGGATAGCATAGAGTGGTTGGAGGGAAGAACTTGAAGAGTCCCTTTGTATAAATATTTGTATCATTGCCAAGAAGAGGCTGTTGAATCTAATGTGTAGATTGTCATTGTAGTCAAGAGATAGGAGTTACAGAGAAGTGGTGTATTAATGTATGTAAAGTTCAGTTGAATGAATATAATACTGGAACATTGTCCCAATTGTATGTTATTGTTGTGTCTATCTAAATGAGTGAATGGTAGACTTCTTTGTTTTTTTCATTTCTTTGATATTCCTTCTTTTTGTATCCATGAATGAATTTACAAATTTGAATGTATGAGTCACTGTGGAGAGTGAATAAGTTTCAATCATTTCTCTTCTTTGAGCGAGTGCAAGGTGTGCATATCATCTACAAGGAGTGCATTGACATAGTATGTTTCGACTCGTAATATAAGAAGAGATAGTGAGAGTTTGTATGTGCAAGGAGTGCATAAACATCCGCAAGGAATGTGTGACAGATTTTTCAAAACCGAAAGCTCAGGAAGGGGATTGTGATTTTAGTCCTACAAGTGGGAAGTTGTTGGAGTGCAGTCACAAGGAGCATGAAATCATCCACAAAGGAGTTCAGTGTGGGAGAGAACCTGTTGCAAAGTGTGCATAGGTCGAGATTTCGATTAAGTGTCGAAGAAAATGTTCTGAAGGATGAAGAAAGCCGAATAATTAAAGCTTAGAAGGGGGGAGCGACAGAAAGTATTCAAGGGGAGAAGTCCCTGAATTTTTCATAAAATCCAGTGGAAAAGATTCGTTCCGGAGGGAGACGAACGATTCTAGACCATCAAATCTAGGAGAGATATGCAGAGGATAGTCGTAAGGTGTTTTCAATTCAAAGTTAGGGAAGTTTGAAGGCTTGATGAAAGCAGGGTCACGAAGTCCGAAGTCGCGAATGGATCCCAACCGTTGATTGCGAGGAGAGCATGTAGAAGTGGATTAAGGAAACTGAGAGTCAGAAGTTCAGCGGTTCATGGGTGAGAGACTTAGAGGTTCACGAAGTCGTGAAACCCGAACCATAGAGGAGCCGGAAAATCTGAAGAGACACATGGTGAGAGTCCAGATATTTAGAGAAGAGCGCTTCGGGAAGAACCAAAATAAGAGCTCGGAATATCCCCGAAGTCTGAATCGTGAAGGGATAGACCCACAGTCACAACCGTGGTCACTTGGGAAAAATGGGCCTATGTACGTATAGTGGATTTGGGTAGCCACAGAGACCCGAAGATTCGCTCCAAATAAGTACCTCAAACGATCCAATATCGACAGGTCAAGTAGCCCTTTGGAGGAAAGGGGGTTTGCGCCACAAAACCAAGTGTATTATATTGAAAAATAAAGCTTTCAACTAGTACAGAATGTTCCAATGTTTAAACCAAGACTTTGATGACAATTGAGGGTTTTTAGTGAGTGTTATCAACAAGTATTTATGACATCCCAATGGGTGTAGAAAACATTTTCTACAACAGCAAATTCTAACCACTGAAACTAGCAATTAAACCACCCAATCAATAGCTTATCATCAATAGAACAATTATCATAGCTTACAAGTAATTTTCAGTGGTAGAAAAGTGGAAAAAGAGTATGCGAGAGTAATTTTGATGCAACCCTAATGGTTGTAGCTTAATTTTTATTACAACAACATAATCACTTAGCCAATAAAGACTCCCTTGGAGGGAAAGAGATCCAATAATGTATACAATTTAAATCCAACCTTGAACAATTCAATATCTTAAATTTCATGTTTACCAATGCAACAATGGTGGTGTAACGACCTTTGGAAGATTAAATGTCCCTAAAAATCCAAAATCTATATGTGGGCAACATTAAACAATTGAATCCCAACATGGGATAATATGAACATGCGTCAAATAGAAGGACCAGGTAGATGCGCACTTTGTAAAAATGCAAATAAATCCACTTTTCATATACATATATCTTGTCCTTTCTCCATGAAAGTATGGACATAAGCTTACTAAAGCCTCAGGTAGAGCTGCATTTGGATTGGAGATACTTTGGAGTTGGCTTGGAAAAATTGGTCACGTGACCCAGGAAATAAAGAGATAAAAGCACTTCCTCTTTTAATCAGTTGGGGAATTTGGCTAGCAAGGAATGCAAATATATTTAAAGAAAAATACTCCATACCAGAAGTGATCGCAGCACAAAGTCTATCAATTTTGTCACACTTTTCCCAGACTAAAGATGCTCCAGCCTTGTGGGTAAGACAACAAGAGGATATATACTTTTCAAAACCTTGGGCTTATTTCAATGGAGCATCTCATAACTCAAAATGTGGAGGAGGATTTGTTCTACATTTATCAGAAAACCATTGCTTTCATTTAAAAATGGGGTTGGGAAGTGGGACAAACAACTATGCCAAACTATTGGCGTTGAAGCTTCTACTTCTATTTTCCATAGAAAAAGGAATCCATCAAATACATATTTTTGGGGACTCTATGAATATCATTAATTGGGAAAGAAAGCACCAATCTTGTCACAATATATTTCTTTGTCCTATTTTGGAGGAAATTTTTCATTTGATGGACACTTTTGATACTTTGGTTATCTCTCATGTATACAGGGACATGAACATGGTAGCGTATTCATTGTCCAAATATGGATTGTTTCTCTCTCTTGGCCAATGGCACATAACAAAAAAAAAGAAAAGAAGACACAAATGCTTTTTATCACCGCTCGTTTATAGAAGAACAAGGCCACCTATAGGATTGAAGACTCAAACTACTTACAACAAGATTGATCAACACTATTTTTCACTCAACTTTTTTGGCCTCTGCATGGATGGTTTTATTTTTTTGTACAACACTTACATCTTAAACCTTTTAGCAGCAACAAAGTGAAAGGACATAATGAACAGATTTTGGGCACCTTCTAAGTGTGACTAGAAATCACACCTGATCTGAAAAAACTTTATCTAGCTCTGTATATATAAAGGGGTTTTTGTATAGTAGTTTTCCACCTTATTCCGGGTGAGATATTTTTAGATACAATGGTAAGCAAGTCAATGTGAGCTCACACAATCTAGTTACTCTCAATGACCAGTTTTTATAATGGTGTGTGGTATTTCTATTTTCTTATCATTATACACATTGTTGATGTGTTGTGCTTCAAAAGCACTTAGAAAATGTAATTTTGTCTCTTATCATAAATACAATTACATTTTTTTTCTTAAGGAAATAAAATAAATTTTTTAGTTTTGCATCTAAATAGAATAACGATGGTGTAATATTCATGAACTTTGGATGTAATTTATACAAAAATATGTTAGTTTTACATCTTAATATAATAAAGATGTTGATATTCATGAATTTTGAATTTTGGATCTAATTTATATTATTATAGAATTTTGTGTACCACGAGGATATAGTTTAAATGTTGTAATTTACATTTTTATTTATTTTTATAGGATATGGATGTAATATTTTTATTATATTTTTAATTATACTTAAAGAGAAAAATATGAAGAGATGGTTTGTTAAGCTTTTGAAGGTCTTTGACATAAATTTGTTTATTTTTAATAAAATTACAATTTTTAAGTTTTTAATGTTTTTTACATTTTATTATGTAAATTTGTTTATTTTTAATAAAATTATAATTTTTTTTCTTTATAAAAAAATAATAAAAATATTATTATATAAGTAAGTAACATAATTATATATGGATTTCATATATATGTATAAAAATATTTCTATATATTTAAAAAAAAAATTAATATATATACTTAATATANTATATATATATATATATATATATATATATATATATATATATATATATATATATATATATATATATATACTATTTTGCAAGAGTTTTATGAATGTGGGGAATGTGAGAAAGTGGATATGTGGTGAATGAGTAGAAGTTTTTCCCAAATACATCAAGTTGGAAGCCACAATATTATATATTAAAAAATATTCTAGATTACAATGTATTGAGATAATGATACATTTAAAATTTTATTTCAAGAAAATTGAAAGTCAATCTAAAACAACTAAAAAGATAAATAGTATTACTCTTGTAATATGAAAATACAATAAAAGTCAATGATATGGTTGGTTGATAGCAACAACATATTGGAACAAATGCCTACCATGGATAGGGTATTGATTTATTGGACTTTCATGTTTAGTCAGGGCTTGAAGAAAAAGATACATACATTAAAAAAATTTCAATTTCATATCCATAACCATAAGATGAGTATTATTAAGTTTTTTTATTTAAATAATTTTTGAAATAATAATTACCTTTTGTTTAATCTTTGTTTTATAGTGATATTTTAAATAAATATAATAAAAATATTTATAATAAATTATGTGTTTGTAATAATGGAATAAAAATGTTTACATTTTAATTCAACAATATTGAAAATTGATACTTATTAATACCAAAAATTAAAATTACAATTTTCATTTAAAATTCTCTATTTGTTAAAAACATTTTCAGTCTCTCATTTCCTTGATATTGAAGTTCCTAAAAAACTCTCAAGATCTCAAAACTGTTCACAACCAACTGTGAACTTTTCATACTTATTCCAAGACTCTCAAATACTAATTTCAAAAATATACATAAAATATTATTATTATAAATTTGAATATATATATATATATATATATATATATATAGTATTTGATTAATTAAAACTGTAATTAATTTAAATTTAAAATTATTAAAAATATTGATTTCAAAAAATTTATCCATTTAAACTTTTAATATATCCATAAATCCAAAATTAACATAAATATAAATATATGCTTACAGTTCACAAGATTTATCTTTAAACGTTTTCATAAATACAAAAATAACATAAATCTACGCAGAAATTTTTCAAATTACTATGACAATGCTTTGATCCTACGCGGTCTTCCAAAATCGTAAACAAAACTGTTCATTTCTGTTTTTTTTTAAATGAATTAAAATTTCCCAACAACAACACTATCCAGCACATATTCAAGCTACCAAATTTATATCACGAAGAAAGTTTATCAACGAAGCATTTATGACAAGTTCGTTATTCAGGTTGTGGAGTTCATGAGAGTTCAAGAATCTGGTTATATTTATGAATTGTAATGTTTTATTTTTAATATAGTTATATTTATAAATTGTAATGTTTTATTTTTATTGAATCAATTTGTAAAACAATATAGTAGGATTAGTAATTTAAGAATTTGACACAGGATAATATGGGAATCTATATATTTTTGCTTTCAAAACATAGGTAGGTTTTAATATGCAAACTAACCTATTTTTCTTATTACAAATTAACCTATTTTTCTTATTACAAAGCCACATGATTCAATCGTATCATTTTTTAATGTAATATATTCATTATAATCTTTAAAAAAAAAAAAACTCTAAGACCTAAAAACATATTTTTAAAAATACTATCACATTCTTGTCCTAACTTATATTTTTATGTACAAAACATAGAACATGGAGAATTTATTTGAAATTTTGTACATTATGGGCATTCTACATTTTCTCTACCTTAATATTTACATTTAATTCTTCAATTTCCATGTGCTAGGTGGGTAGTGGCCTCCTCTATTTCTCCATCTCTCAGAAAACTAATTGAATTGTTGGGCCTTCTCACATTTAGATCTACATTTTTAACATTTAAATATTGAAACTAAGTACACAAATTGTCATTGATTTGTGAGACTATGACCTATAGGTCCTTTCTCTGATGGCATAATCTCCTAATAATTTTTCTAATTTATGTTATCTCACAAGGCCCTCACAACCACAATGTTGCTACTTTCCATCCATTCTGAGATTTGTAGAACCAAAGGTATATGGTGAAGACGTGAGACTTTTGCACTGAACCCCACGGCTACTACACAATTCCAGGTTCCTATTCCCGCACCTTGGAAAGAGACTGGAGGCCAAAACACCTAAAACCAAATGAAGGGATAAGTCAATCTACTCAACCGAAGAATGAAAAAAATACACCAACCTGCAAACACCACAAAAATGCTAGCCAACATCCACTTGGACCTCCACTAGTGTAGTGTATAAAGGAACAAAGCTAGGCCTCTTAAGGAAACCATAATTCCTCACAACTATGATTGAGCAATCTAGCGTGCAATCCATAAATCCTATATCCATAGCATAAACACATCCCAACCTCCATTAAACACCACCTCGTTCCAAGCATGAGAGCACAATGGAAGGGTATAGGGTTTGGGATAGCCTAAAACTCCAACATGCTTGAAATAAATTGATTTGCCATTTTTCATAGCTAACAAGATGACATGTGATCCTAAATTTCTTGGGGACATTTCCTGAGATTTATGGGTCTAAACAGTATGAAAGCTAATATTCTCATTATTTGAATAATAATCAAAAAATCACGAATGGCAATTAGGTTTATAACTTCTCTTGTTCACAATAGTTTTAGCCCTTGATAAATTGCTAATGCTTTAGCCTCACTACTAGTACTCTTCCCTAGTCTCGAAACATAAATCAATTCTCAATGTCCTTTAAGGTTGTGAATAACCCCCCTCCTCACTACCCCCTCCTCCACACCTTTCAACCTCACTACTAGTAATCTCCCCCCAACACATTTCAACCTCACTACTAGTAGTCTCCCTAATCCCATAGGGTAGGTCAATTCTTGATGTCCTTTAGGGTTGTGAACAACCCCAACCCCCACTTGCACTTCTACCCCTACCTATTTATCTAATATTATAAACAACATAATTCAATAAAAAAATAACTTTTCTCTATATATATATACAATTATGTTTAGCTCTAGTACTCTTCTTTTGTACAATAAATTCTTTGATGAAATGAAATTAAAAATATTTTGTTGTTTATATATTTCTAACTAGTTTCTATATTTTTTAACCAATAGTAATGGGTATCATCTTCTAGAGAATGGAAATGAGAACTACAATGTAAAAATGAGTCGTCTATAGAAAAATGTGGTATATAAAGAAAAATAAAATATATCAAGTATTAAAAAAAGATGTTTTATTAAAAATTAAATTAGATAATGATAATTATAATATGTATAAACCATATTTATGATAGATGGAAGATGTTAATTACTTAAATATTAAGGATATATATATATATATATATATATATATATATATATATATATATATATAATCATCTTAACTATTAAATTTATATTTTTATACAAAATACATGTAATCATATTTAACAAAAAAATATATAGATAATAATTTGTTAATCTAAATTCCAAACCTCCACCTTTAGAAGAAGCATTAATAACACAATTATGTTATTTATGAAAAAACTACTCATCAAAACTAACCTTTAAAGTGGAATTTTTAATCTACTTTTTAAGTGTTTTTAAATTGATAAGTCCATTAATTTTTATTTTTTTTTGGCAACCTGCAACCCGAGGGAAGATGAGGATATTAGACTTGCAACCTGCAACTACTTTCAACTAGTAATATGGCAGATGGGTCAATATCCGGAGGTTGAAGTGGTCTATTAAATCTTTCCACTAATTTCCTTGGAGGTTCTAGATCTAGAGGTCGGAGTGACCTTTTTTTATCAGAAGATTTGGAGAGAGTTTTTTAGTTGTTGGATGTTGGTCCCTTGTTTGTTTTGGCTCTTTAATGAAGGTTTTATCATTTTAGAAAGGATCAGGTACCTCTCTTAGAAGTGCAGTTCTTTCGACCTATGTGCTTAAGAGGTTAGTGACTTCAGGGGTTAAATATTCAGAACTTCAAGACCCACCTCGTAGTGAAGGACCAACAACTTATCATCTTTCCACCTATTTGGTTAGATGGGTCATTAATTAAGGTGGAAGTGAAGTCAAGTTTCAGTGGTTTGAGGTATTAATGACTTTTTTCCATCCTAGATCAAGTTAGACCTAAATGATGGGAGAGCTTAGTGGAGAATAGGTGGATTTTCTTTCGTTGTTTTTGGACGCTTCTGGATGGAAGATGAAGTCAGCGCACTAATGGGTGCAGCTGACGAGGCTCTTTGGAAGAGATTCGATCTTTTTGCCTCAGCAGACGCACTTTGTTTGGGTACAGCTCCATCAAACTCAACTCTGACAGGATCGACACTCCAAACGACAAAGATTTCAGATTTTAGAGGTGAGGCTACATGTGTTTCACATCCCACTCTAGTTTTCTTTCCGTTTGTTTTCAATTCAACCAAATCGCAGATAAGCTCATATCTGAGAGAGTTTTGGATGGTCCATGGAGGGATCCAAGATCTTTAATTTTAGAGGTAAATGAGTTTAGGGAGAAATGAAGAATCAGAAGGAGGAGAAAACAGTGGAAGCCAAACAAATAGAAAAGAAGGATGTTTTTGGGCTCATATATAGGCTTAGAGGAAATGTGCAGATTAACACTGTGTGGTCTGGTGGGTAGGCTTTCTTACCACAACCTGTGCAAGAGCTCTATTCCAACATGGGTTGAGAATAATTGGAATCCTTTGTTAGGATACTCTCCTGAATTATTTTTAATGTCGAAGGGGTGGTTTGGTTTCCTATTCAACTCATTGGAAGACACTATGTAGGTTTTGGAAAATCCTTGGGTAATTGAAGGAAGTAGCTTGATGATAAAATGTTGGCATGTCTTCTTTGACCCATCTACAAAGTACTTTCAGCATCGTCATATGTGGGTTTTGTTACTCGGGATGCCACTACAGCTCTGGAATGCAAGGGCTTTGGAGGATATTGGTAATGAGCTAGGGAGGTTTATCATAGTGGGTGAACAGACTCTTAAAGCCTCTTCGAAAAGAGTTGGGAAAATTTTAGTGGAGGCAGATATCCATTCGGGCTTACTAGAAACTCTAGTGATTGAATGGAAGGGTCGAATGGTAAGTCAACGCCTGGACTACTTAGGCATTCCTTTCTGATGTAGTTTTTTTCGTAGGACGTAGAATTTACGGAGGGATTGCATAGGATTTGTGGAGGAAAAGGAGTATGAAGACTCCATGCTGCGGAAAGCGACACATGAACACTCTCCGGAGGTTGATACTTTCGATATTGGAGCACATCACTCTGCACAGGAGAAAAACAGTCTAGTGGAGCTGACAGACACCTTTTTGGGTAAGTGAAAATCGATTAGCCCCTCTATTTTTTCTACATTGACATCATGGGAGCGCGACACTCTAGATTCATCTAGCAAATGGGAAAAAAAATCAAATGTTATCCTAGTTTTTCCTTGCCAGTCAGGGTAGACCTATTATCTGGTGGACTGAAACCCACTCTACGAGGCACAGGGGGGTTTACTTAGTCAACTTATTCAAGGGAAGTGGCCTATAGGGGATAATTAGGATTGACAAGTGTTTTCGAGGGGGATAAGGGCCCCAAACCACCTATAACGTCAAGTGAGTTGGAGGATTTTGGGGGGGAAAGTCATCTTACCAGAGAGCCTTTGGGGGAGTTAAACAACCTGCCAGGCTATAGGGAACCTGAGATAGGATAATCATCCCTTAGTGTTGATTTAGATTCACTGGTACCAAACTACCAAGAAACTTGGTCTCCCACCCCTTTACCAATCTATCAAGGGAGATCGATAATTAAAATAAAAGGGCCTGTTGGAGAAGCTATCTCAGTCGAGTATTGTGTAGAGGGTTTAGGAAAGGAATATGCCTAGTCGAGGGGATTGGGGATTGCATTCTCTCTGGTAAAAACCAGGAGTGCTCTCAAAAAAGTGGAAGACGATCCATCTTTACATTCTGTGCTTACTATTAAGTCCACTGAAATTGGGGTGCTTAGAGGCATGAAATTCATGGCCAAGGAAAAAAACATGATTTTTCTCTCCTTAAATATTAGAGGGGTGGGGGGAACCCTAAAAATTTATTCCGTGAGTAGAATGTTATATAGGACATACCCTGATATCATATTTTTGCAAGAAACTCTGGTTCATGAACAAAAGGATAGATCCTTTATGAATACTCTTCGACCAACATGGTTATAATGTGTAGTCATCTCGGTTGGAAAGTTAGGAGGTATTTTGGTGTCTTGGGATCCAAATAAGTTAGATAGTGTTCCTTACTTATCCTTTGGTGGTATTTTTATGATAGGTATTTGTATTGAAAGAAAAAGGGAGCTTTCGCTTTTAAATGTTTATGGACCGTGTTTAGAAAAAAGAGGTTTTTGGAACGAAGTGGCAGAAAGAGGAATGTTATCACATAAAAATATGATAATAGCAGAAGATTTCAACTTTACAGTTAATGCAAGTGAGGTATGTGCAAACTCTACACAAGTTGATCACTTGGCTATATTTTTCAAATACTTACTTCAAGAACACAAACTAGTATATATCGAGTCAGATAAGGTTGTCCCAACCTGGCGCAATGGGAGATCGAGAGATGAAATAATTTCAAAGAGATTGGATCGGGATATTTTGTCTGAATACCTATTAGACAGAGTGGGTTTTTACATGTCTTGGGTGGCCTATCCATATATATCAGATCATGCACTGGTTTTATTGCAGCTCGAAATTACTACTCTCTTTAAGGCCTGTCCCTTCAAATTAAACTCTTAGTGGTTAAAAGAAGAAGAGTTTTCCAAAATTGTTCATGAAGTATGGTTGGAACAAAATTTTCTTCAAGACGAGGGCGTTCAAAGAAGATTAGTGGGGAAATTAAAATCCTTAAAAAATCAAACCAAATAGTGGGTAAAACATAACAAGAGGCAGAAAATGTTCATCTTTGAGAAGCTAGAGGAAGACATTGAAGATGCTCTACAGAGGATCTTGGGGGGTTTTCGTAATTTGGAAGAGGATAGACACTTAAAATTACTGGAGGAAGAGAGAAATAAATTCTTGCTAGCAGAAGAGGAACTTTGGAGACAACGGAGTATAGCAATTTGGATGAAAAGTGGAGATAAGAAAAAAAAAAAAATCATCAATTCACTAATCATAGAAGGAATCGCAAACATATTTGGGTGATTATAGATGAACATGGGATGGAACCTTCTGGTCAAGAGTCACTAAAAACCGAGGCTACTAGATATTTCAAAAGTTTTTTTGAGGAGTAGGGGCACTGTACTATAAATGACCATGTCTTCTTAGGTATCCTTTTCCCCTGACTAGTCAATGAGGAGGACACTATACTTCTGTAAATACCATGCACAAAGGACGAATTAAAGGAGGTGCTCAAACAATTTTCAAAAGATAAAAGTATGGAACTTGATGGTTGGACTGTTGAGTTCTTTATTTACATTTTTTACCTGGTAGGGGATGATTTGCTGGAAGTGGTTAAAGGCCTAAATTCGACTTTGTTTTCCCTTATACCAAAAGTAAATAATCCTACATCCTTTGATGAATTTATACCAATATCCTTATGTAACTTGTGCTATAATCTAATTTCAAAGATTATTTCAAATAAAATCAAACCTATTCTCTCTCGATATCTGTCTGAAGAGAAACTGGGGTTTCTAAAAAGAAGACAGATTCAGGACACCATAGGAATGACCCAGGAATGTCTGCATAACATAAAGTTGAAAAACTTAAAGGTGTTAGTTCTAAAACTTGATCTAAAGAAAACTTATGATTGTATAAAATGGGACTATTTAAGACTGATTCTAATCCAAACAGGGTTTGGTATTCAGATTACAAATTGGATTATGAGTTGTGTTAGTACCTTGACCTTTGCAGTTCTACTAAATGGGGAGACTACTTCATTTTTTCAAAGTGGCTAAGGATTGAGATAAGGGTGTCCATTATCACCTTTTCTATTTATATTGGTAATGGAGGGTCTTAGTCTGGTCTTAGTCTGCTTCTTAAGAAAGGACAATGAGAAGGAAATTTGATGGGGAATTAATTGTCCAGGCTAGGGGAATTACTCTACATAAAAACATTACTCTACTTTATCAAGCTAGGGGAATTAATTGTCCAGGTTTTATCTCCTCTCAGTAGAAAGAGAGTGACGAATTGGGACTTACGGGAGAAGTGACAGAGGAATGGGAATTATTTCACAGAGCTCTAATCGGCTCAGGGTTTTTACTACATGACATAGCAAATCAGTTAAAGTGGATTGGGGGGGATAAGTCGAGACTTCTCTTTGTCAAAAATGTCTATGATGCTCTAGTTTCTACAGTATGGATGCAGTCAATAAGAGGGTGGAGGTGTTCATTTTGGAAATGGGATTTATCTTTAAATATAAATATATTCATATGGCTAGTAGCGAAAAACAAAATATTAACATGGGTTAATTTACAATTAAAGTGACGGGAAGGGCCTAGTTGTTGTCACCTTTGCAAAAAGGAATCAGAGACAGTAAATCATCTAATGATCCAATGCATATTTACAAAGAAGGTGTGGAACAAAACTCAAAGTGGGATAAAATTAAAAAAATATTGGGAAGGAAACACATTAACAAAATGTTACAAAAAGTGGTTAGAGAAAAATATTGTTTTCACTACTCTACCTGCAATAATTTGTTGGAAGTTTTGTTTAGAAAAAAATAAATTCCTATTTGAGCAAGGGTCTCCTTCTATCAGTTTTGTGGTCACTAAGTCTCTTGGAGCATTAAAAAGAGACTTAGTATTATTATAAGGTACCTACAACCCGATCTTTTATACCAACATAACAAGCAGGGACTACAGTGTGATGGTTTGATGGAGTAGCACAATCTGGTGGTCAGCAGAGTGGGGCAGGGGGGGTGATTAGAAACTTCGATCATTTTCTTTATAAATGGACCTTTAATTGTGGAGAGGCTACAAATATAAGGGAAGAATTACTAGGAGTTTGGGAAACTTTTACTTTGGCAACTCGGTTGGATATTAGAGACATCAAGGTATTGGGAGACTCAAGAATAGTAATCGACTAGTTAAATGATAAAGGAAATATGCAGGTCTGTGCTTTAGATTGTTGGAAGGAAAAAATCAGAGACCTTATCAAAAAATTCAGAGAAATCAACTTCTCTCATATTTACAAATATTTAAATAGGGAGACATACCTTCTATCAAAACATGCTATTTAGCAACAAGAAGGAAAAATATCATATTACACGTGGGTAGATGGAAAAGAGGGTCCTACTTTTTCCATTAAATTATATTAGCTCATCCTTAATTTTTTGTTTTTTTTTGTTATAGTAAGAGGTTGTGACTAGTTTATTACTCTCTATCTAGAGTTGAAGGTCTCCTTTCCAGCTTGGGAGCTAGCTACCTTTTTCTTGGTATCTTCTTGGTACTTCGGGGAAAAAGAAAGTCTTTTTTGTTGACTTGTGTTTTGACTATAAATGTCTTCATCAAGCTATGTATGTCTTTCTTGAACAAAATTATATATCAATATAATGAGAAACTTTCGATTGGAAAAAGTACTTTAATTTTTATAATTTATTTTAAATTGATTTATTTTGAATTGATGAGTTCTTTAATTTTTATAATTTATTTTAAATTGATGAGTACTTTAATTTTTATAATTTATTTTTTTCATTCTTAACATATGTATATTATTATAATCTCGGATATATCTTAAATGCATTTTAATTTTATACTTGTATTAAGATGAATTAAAAAAAACTATTATAAATTTTAACGTTAAACATCTTTCTTATTTTAAATTGTAAAATGCAATATATATAGAAGGGGTTATAAATATTATTTGTAGTTAATTTTAAAATATGTTTCTATTGTTTTAATGTTATTTAAGTTTATATATATATATATATATATATATATATATATATATATATATATATATATATATATGATGTTAAATTAGTCTTAAGTAGGTTCTTGCCTCAAGGGAAACCATAGCCCCCACCATTTAGCAACATTAGACTTGTCCATATTACCCATATCATATTGTCTATACAATGTTTGCAAAAAGAAAACACTATAAGAGTTAGTTTCCTATGATCATTCATTATAACAGAAAAGAAAAAGTAAGAAAGTCCAAACTAAAGATGAAATAGAGGGATATTGAGCATCCTCCAAATCCACATTCTTATTCCTATCTATGTCTCGTGCTACTCCTGAAGGTCATTGGTATTCATCTAACATAATAGGGTTTTCTTCGATTCGTGTTGAGCCAAAGTAGCTAGCCTCCTACTTCAAAAATTATGCTTCTTCCTTAGCTTGTATGACCGACAACTCAATCGAAAAGACACCTTTGAACATGGATTCAAATTTTCACTCAAAGATTTTGATGGTATGCAGGATGTCTTCATGGTCTATTTTCATATTTTCCAATGCTTTGCAAATCAAGGTTTTAACCGACCAATATGTTTCAGCTATCCTAAAGAACTTAGTTTCACAAGTGCAAGAGTAAAACATATCATTTACCAACCCTTTGATTTCCTCCAACACCCGACCATCAGGGATGGTCTTCCTTGTATCCCTCACATCTCCCTTCATCTCTTCCATTCATGTTTTTCTCCTATAGAACACTTCCCCTTAAACCTTCTCTCCACCTCCCAAGATTTTCTAGAAACTTTGGAATAGTGAACGAGATGCATCAAGGTTGAATACCTTCCATTACATGATCTAAGTTTCCTCTTCTTACCACCCCCTACATTGCCAATAAAGTGAGTCATCCTACCTAAGATTAAGGTTCTCAAGATGGGTACCGAAGCCAACTCAAGTGCCACTACATAAAGAGAGAAGAGGCCATATAAAGAAGGGATCCTAAAGAAGAAAGGCTCTTTCTTGAATTTTGACTTAATTCCTACAAAAAAACCCAACCCGCATGCTCTTAATTTGAAGCAAAACCTCCACCATACACCAAACTAGGACCACAAACCAGACCAACCAAAAATAAAAATGATGAAAGTATACTAGGCTACTTCGAGCTTGAAAGGATGTGCCCCTAAAGCTAACCTAGACATGAAGTAGTTGTTGTTCTTCTCCTCACCCATTTGAAAACAGGGGTCAAAATGAGCTATATTGGGATAATAGATGACCTTTTCGATCTAGAAGCGACAAGACATTTTCGGGCTCCACTTTTAGCTAATATACCCCTAACGCACTAATATTCTCAATCAGAGTTTAGGAAGGATGGGAAAAAACATGGAGCAGTTTTACATAGAGAGGTGATTAATGCAGGGGCTTTGTCTTTTACCTCAAGTAGTCTAGCTGTAAACTCTAATGGTGATAAATAGAGTCCAAAAGAGAGCATGGGTTTAGAAGGGAGAGCTAGAGAGATAGTGGGAAATGAGTAGAGGTCTTCGGAGATAAAATTAAGGAAACCAAGGATAACTTCCACAAAAATGGTCTTGGGGCGAGATGTGGGTCTGAAGGAACTTTCTTCTTTGTCCTTATTAGTTATGGTTGGGAGATTTAGTAACTGGACATGTTCAATGGCGGATATTGGTAAATTGACTCATGAAAACTAGAAACCTTTTATACGTTGTTCTCCTGAAACTTTGGTGTTAGTTCACGGCCAGTTCTGTTTCCATTTCAGAAAGGAAAAATATGTGGAAGAGATTCTGGAAAGGGTTTGGCTATGTGGTTCTGTAAATTTAATGATTAAAAGGTGGACACACCTATTTAATCTAGAGAAATATCACTTCCATCTATGGGTGTTGATGTCAACTTGTCCATTGGCCTTCTGGAACTTGGAATCTTTTAAAGCAATTGCATATACTTTAGGAAAATTTCTTCATGTGGATTCGAACATGCTCTTTGGACATGATTGTAGAACAGGAAAACTACTGGTTGAAATAGACCTTCAAAAGGGTTTGTTGACAATTTTGGAAATCTAATGGAGAGGTTTTGTTCACATACAAAAACTATATTACTAGGGGATCCCATTTCGATGCATGTTATGCAAGGAGGTGGGGCATTTGAAGAAAGCATGTCCCAGGAAAGAAAAAAAATAGTTCAAAGGCGGTTCGGCATGGTCTGAAGATTGTTTTGAGCATGCTCCTATTTTTGAGATATGCGATGAAAAAGGTTCGTTAGTTCTGGATGGGGACTCACCAGGAAGTTCCATGAATTCTACTTCGTTCATAGTTATGTTGAAAAGATTTTCCCCAACTCGTTTTTTGTCTTTAACTATGAAGGAATTAGAGTTGTTACATAGAAAATGTTTGAATAGTGTTTTTAGGTCTGAGTTCTTTGTTTACAATAGTGTGTCGAAATTTGTAAAAGAAAGGGTTATTGGATTGGGGGTTGTGGGAGAAGGGGTGAGCTAGGAGGAAAGTTACAAAGAGGAAAGGTTTCTTGTTGAAAGAAGGTGAGTGGGATTGGAGGGGGAGGCAACATCTGTGGGAGAGATAGAATATTTGGAGTTAGGGGTTTTGAGTTCAGGGGGAGGGGATTTACCCTGTGGTACTGCTTTGGAGGAAAATAATATGACCGTAAAAGAGATGAAATACAATGGTGGGATAGTTGTGTCGGAGACGAAAGATTCATTAACTTTTTTTTAAGGAACCTAGGTTTTTGGTTGGGAATGGGGTTTTTTTACTAAAGAAAAGTCTATAAACCTAATCGTAGAGTAAAATTTAACTAATTTATTACCTTCTTATAAAGAAGTTCTAAGTCAAACCCCTCTTCAGATTTATTCGGGGGGGACTATTTATGGTTCCTTTCTTCAGTAAAAATCTGAAAACTCGACTGATGGAGTTGGTAGTTGGAGGAATAAAAGGGAGTTATCAGATAAGAAAGGGTTTGTATTTGGGGGATTATAGAAAGAGTTATCTTCAATAAAAACATGAAGTGCAAGGAAGTTTGTAAAAGAGAAAGAAACAAATGGAAATAAAGTATTGTAGGTTTCGAAAGGTCCAAGGGAACTTAGATCTTATAAATCCCTAGAGAGAGGTAAAAAATGATAGTGATTTTGTTAAATGTTAGAGGAGTTGGGGGTGCCAAAAAAAATTTATCCCTTAAAAGATTGTTTGATCTGGTTAAACCAAATATAGTTATGATACAAGAAACCATGGTCGATGGAAACAAGGTGAGAGAGGTGGTCCCAATTTTTTTTCCTGTTTGGGACTTTAGTGTGGTGGAATCAAAGGGTTTATGAGGGGGGATACTTTCTACTTGGAATCCCAAAAAAGGCTAATTTCATTGCCTTTTTCACTCCTGCAGGAATATTATTAGATGGATTCATAAGCAACTTAAAAAAAAATTGAAGCTGGTAAACTGTTATGGGATGTGTGTTGATAGACAGCTGTTCTGGAACAATGTAAAAGAGGATGGTATACTAAAGGAGTCAAATTTAATTCTGGGTGGAGATTTGAATTTCACAATTTTTGCGAGAGAAATTTGGGGAAGTTATGCTAAAAGTGATCCAATGGATTCTTACTTTAATCTGATGATTCAGGAAGCAAGTTTAATATATGTAGAACCAATAAATCTACTGCCAACTTGGAGGAATGGTAAGGGAAATCAATGATTTGTAGCAAAAAGGTCGGATCATTTTTTAATTAGTGAAAAGTTGGTGGATTCAGGGCTCAAATTTAGAACTTGGGTGGTAAAGGTCAAGTTATCAGATTATATGCCAATGGTTTTTCAATTGGAACAAGATCAACAAAAGCAAAAGATCCCTTTCAAATTCAATTCAATTTGGTTAAAAGATCTGGATTTTGAATTACTAGTTCGCTCAAATTGGGATAAGCTCAAAGCTATTCATCCAATGGATAACCTAGTTTCAAAGCTTAAATATTTGAATTCTTTGGTCATAAAATGGGGAAAAAACAAGAAATTGAAATCTAAAGAAGAATTAGTTCAACTTGAAGTAGACCTAGATATCCTTTACTCTACTTTTTCTGTGGGTTTTGAGGGAGAAGATGAAAGGAATATGTTGCCGGAGAAACAAAAAAGGAAATTGGAGCTATTAAAACAAGAAGAGGAGACTTGGAGACAAAAAAACACAGTTACTTGGCTAAATTCTGGTGATAGAAATACAAATTGTTTCCATGCTTACGCAAATTTTAGAAAATAGGAAAATACAATTTGGGAAATCAGAAAGGAGGATGGTTCAATGGCTACTAATCAGAAATATTTTGAAAAGGAAGTTGTCTCATACTTTGAAAAAAAATTAAAGCACAAGAGAATCTATTTATTATTCATCAACTGGAAGTGATCCAGACTTACCCTAGACTCTTTTCATTGGAAGAAGGGAACAATATTGTTGCACCAGTTATTTTTTACGAGGTGTTTTCCACTTTGAAAGGATTTTTTGTTTCAAAAAGTTCTGGGCCTGATGGCTGGACAATTGAATTTTTCTTGGAATTTTTTGACCTTTTCAGACATGAACTATTGGAAGTAGTTGAGGAATCCAAATTTAAGGGGAAGATAAATTGGGCTCTAAATGCTACTTTTGTAGAACTTATTCTTAAAAATGATAAACCTAAATCCTTTGATGGATTTAGACCCATTTATTTGTGTAAATTGATGTATAAGGTTATTTCAAAAATTATTGCAGTCAGAATCAAAGATTTTCTTTCAAAAGGTATATCTAAGGAGCAGTTTGGGTTCTTGGAGAATAGGAATATTCTTGATGCTATATGAATAGCTCAAGAGGATCTTCATATTATAAATATAAAGAAATCAAAATCTCTAATTTTAAAACTAGATATGATGAAAGCCTATGATAGGGTTGATTGGAGTTTTTTAAGACTAGTCCTTCTGCAGATTGGGCTCATCTTTGAAGCTACTGACTGGATAATGGGGTGTGTTAGATAAAAAAAAATTATCTATGTTAATTAATGGCATCCCATATGGATTCTTTAGAATCTCTAGAGGTTTGAGACAATCTTGTCCCCTTTCTCCTTTACTTTTTTTAATTATAGTTGAAGGGATAAGTAGAATACTAATGAAGCTTGTTGAAGAAGGAAAAATTCAAGGAGTCTCAATAGAAAATGGTGTTATAATTACTAATTTGTTTTTTGTAGATGATATTATTCTTTTTGAGAAAGGATCATTGACAGAATGGGGAACATTAAAAGATGCACTTGATTTGTTTATTAATGAAACTGGAATGGCTTTTAGTGCTCACAAGTCTCAATTTTTGGAAGCAAGATGGTCTAGGGAGGAGTTGTTACTTTTGAAAGAAATCCTACCCTTTGAGGTAAAACCTTTAGATGTTGGTTTTAAATATTTGGGTTTTTTTCTTAAACCAAATTGTTACCTTATTAATGATTGGATGTGGATGATTAAAAACGTTGAGAAAAATATCTCTAATTGGCGTCATAGATGGCTTATGTTGGGAAGCAGGTATATACTGGTAAAATCAATCCTAGAAAGCATTTTTGTGTACTGGTTGTCTTTGGAAAAGATTCCCAAAAGTATTTTAAATAGGATTGGAAGGAGGATGTTTAGTTTTTTGTGGTCGGGTAACAGAGAGATATAAAACATGCATTTGGTGAATTGGAACAAAATTGCAAAACCTAAGAAGATTGGAGGATGGGGTTTTAAAAATATTTTTCTATTTTGGTAAAGCTTTGGCTGCAAAGAGATTGTGGAGGAGCATTTTTGGCCCTAGCCTATGCCATGAAGTGATTTTGAAAAGATACTTAAAAAGGTATTCTATGGTTGAGTGGTTTAGAAAAGGGAGACTGAATGTGAAAGGTATGTCAAATTGTTGGAGAGCGCTTGCTTCCTATTTTCCTATTGTCACTGACTCGTTAGCCTGGAAGCATGTAAATGGAGGGGATATAAGGGTCGGATTGGATCCTTTGATAGGTTATCAATCTTACTATAAATTGTCTAAGAGTTTGGTTTCCACCCTACACTCAAAAGGTATTTTCAATCTTGATCAGGTAGCTTCATTTGATATTGGGTATGTTCATGGTTTTAATTGGAAAACTGCAGAATTTATAGATCTTATTGGGGAACACAAGTTGGAATGGGAGAATTATGTGAGGGGACTGAAACACTCTGGGTTTATTTTATCTGATGTAAGAGATTCAATTGTTTGGTCGTGGGACAGTAAAGACGGGGAGTTTTCTACAAAACAATCTTATGAGGTGCACTTTTTAGAGGAAATGGATTGGTTGATTGATATATGGAAATGGCAGATCCCCTTGCAGATTAAATTATTTTGTTGGATGATGATAGATAATAGAATTATAACGTGGGATAACTTGTTAAAAAGAGGATTTGTTGGTCCTAGTAGATATTTTATGTGTGGCGAAGGGGAGGAAACAATAAATCATTTAACGGTTTATTGCTATTTCACAAAAGAAGTCTAGAATTATCTATTAAAGATTCTTAAGGTAAAGAGAAATTGGCAATGTGGACATCTTAGTGAAAGTTTCCAGAATTGGAATAAGGTGAAGGACAATTGGACATAATTACCATCTGTTGGGAAATTTGGAGGCAGAGAAATTTGATTATTTTTTAGAATCAAAATTTATCTCTTCTTAGGTTGTGTAACAGGGTTTTACAAGATATGGGTGAATTCAACAAAACTCTTGTTGTCCATTCACAAAGAGTAGTTTGTCCTCCATTGCTGGAAGAGAATTTGGTTATTGGTGTCTTTGATGGTGCTTCACAAAATGGGGGTAAAAAATGTGGTGCAGGAGCTATGCTAAAATGTCCAAAGGGGGGTGTTTATAGTATTAAAATGAATTGTGGAACTGGAACAAATACTAGAGGGAAACTATTGGCACTTTGAGGTCTTTTATTTTTTTCTCTACATAAACAAGTCACTTGCTTACAGTTGATTGGCAATTCTAAAGTAACTATTGACTGGTTTTTCTACAAAAATAATTTGCATGACCATGGATGAAATGACTTTGGACAAATGGGTGAAAGCTTCTAGATTTTAAAAATTCAACATATTTACTTGGGTGAAAGCTTCTAGATTTTAAAAATTCAACATATTTACTTTTGGTTATTTATTTTGGTTATTTTGGGAGAAGTTTTTTTTGGTAAGATATTGATGATGGAGTAATCAGATTTGTAAAAAGACGACCAATGTTATCACTCTTTGGGAAAGATATTATAAAGTTTACTTTGTATTTTTAATATAAAATATTTTTCTATTTTGAAAAAAAAAACCTTAAATTCACTTTTGAATGTAATTAACAAAAACCTTAATGTCTTTGAATGTGTTATTTTTAATAAAATTAAAGATTTTTTTCTTTATAAAAAAATATAAAAATATTATCAACCAAAGATGTAACACTTACATCATTATACATCCATTTCAAAAATATCTGCAAATATATGTTTCAAAGAAAGAAAGTCAATATATATACTTAATATTAAAAGTACTATAAGTTTTTTAACTAAATTTAAATATAAATAAAACATATATATAATATTTACTTAAAAGCATTAAGAATTTTGCTTTGTATTTAAAAATAATCAAAAGTATATTTTCACATCGAGATATTCCCCGGACAACAATACTCTCGAGCAAATATTCAAATTACCCAATTTATTCGACCACTTCAGATGCATTCCTAACAAATCACTCATTCAGTTTATCAACCAAGCATTTCTGACAAGTTTGTTATTCAGTTTGTACTACATGCATACTATAATCTTGCCAAACCTGTAATATACTGCAGAAAAGATTAGGGTCGAGCTTCGGCGGTCTGTAGATTCTGATTCTGAGTGTGGTTAGTCCTTATCAAATGCCGAAGTTTATGGTAGAGGGTGTCGACGTTAAAAGTATTCAGGTCAAGCACCTGCATCGTAGGAAAAGAAAGAATGATATACATGCTTCTATGTTATGGCAAAGAATCCAGAAAAACATAGTCCAAGATACATGCTTATATAATGTGGCAGAGAAAACAGGGAAGAAGAGTGTTGCCACTGAGCAGTATAGCATAGCATATTACCTGGACATGTATGGTATGATAAACTCTGTTGTTAATGGTAGAAGAAGCAGCACTCACAACTTCAAGACCTCCTTCTTCCAACACCCGTAAAATATCAGAGTACACAATCTCATGTTCCAAACTGTTCGTCCAGATCTGAACACCCGAACTCCCAAAGTTTATTTTCAGTGCAGGGCATTCCCGATCCGATCCTTCGAACGATGGAGTTTTGTTAACAAATTTCTCCATTGCAACTTTTGCATTTTGATCAGAGTTGGCCATCATTTTCTCTCTTTCCGCTGAAAGGTCTTTGACTTTTCGCTGTAGACGGCGAACGTAATTCATAGCTTCCAGCACTTGTTCTGACACTGTGCGTTTCCCCTGCCAAACACAACATCCAACTTCCATGGATTAAAACCCTAGAGAGTATTGTTGAAGTCTCAAAACCCTAGATATTGTTATTGTGCAGAGAAAAAACCAACACGAAGATTTTTATCTGGGAGCAATGATCTGAGCGCTGAAAAGAGTGCTTTCATTTCTTCACGCCGCTGTTTTTCAATCATTTTGTGATTCTTTTTGTCAGCCGGGGCGGCGTATGGTAATCTATTACGAGACTGACCATCCGTTGGAGTACTGGAATTGCAGAATGTGGGCATTAGAGGAGGATTCGAAAGGCCGGCTGGGGTTCCGGAGTTGTAGCTATCGACGAAATTAAATATGTGGGCATGGTGATCCGTATTATAACTCGATAGAAATGGATTGGAATTACTGGATAAGCTTTTCACATCAAAACTGTTCATGACATCGTTCCAAGAGAGAAATGGTGAATGCGACCAAGAAGGAATGCTCATCTTTTGAGACCCTCAGAACCCTAATTTGGAAAACTTTGCCAACGATTTACAGGCGAGCGAGTATGTCAGCGATCGTCTGCAAGAAGATTAGAGTATTCGATCAGTTCCGGCTTTCCAGTTAAGAAAAAGATCTCCAATCAAATCCTCGTAAACAACCGAGAATCGTGATCTCTTACCAGACTGAAAGATATCTCCTCCAAACGAACCAAAGCCTGTCAAAGATATGAGAAATCCTCCTACCATTCAACTGTGGGAAAAACGGCTGACAATTCAATCTGTTGCGACAACTATGAATATTATAAGTGATATGGAAATTATTGGGGATTTGTTTTTTCTTTGTCAAAGAAAGGGAAGTGTAGACCAGTATCCTCCTGAACTGGTCACGATGGCAGCGTCGAGCACCGTCCTATTAGGGTTTTTTTAATGGGTAGAACGATTCCTGTGTAAGAATCAAATGTCACCGTGATAGTAACCCATGTACTTTGTCAGATTTTACAATTATAAATTGAAAAAGAGACACAAATTCTTTGGCCATGATGCCATCTCAATTGTAATCCATATCTTTTTCTTAATGGTATTTTAACGTGCAAAATGGCACATTGCAATCTCTCACTTGTTACCATCAGTCAAGGATAGTATAAACAGTATTCTAAACCATGTTCGGACAAACAACTTATTCTTGATAGTTCAGCCTGATTGAAGAATATGTCAGGTCTGAGAATAGTACATATGCTTCTTCCAAATCGATTTGAATAATTAATTTGATGGCTCTAAGAATTTTTCCTCGGTGTTCTAAAAATAATCCATATTTATTCAAAACATTCAACTTCTAGGTTACAGAGTGACGCTACATTGATAAGAAGGTTTGTTCAGAAGAAACTTACTCTCATATATTAAAAAATTTAATTATCAATAAATAAATTCAATCTTTTTTCTGAGGAAGTTTTAAATGGTAGTTAAATCCAAATTTATTTGATAGAAATATTGTTAGATGTTTTTTGAATTATTATGTTTTAATTTTAAATATTTTTATAATTTATTATATTTTAATTTATATTATTAAATTTATATATATATATCATAAGTTCAAATTCAAAAGGGGTAAGGTATGTATATTTTCATAAATTTTACTAGTCAAATAGTTGAGGAGAGAAGTTTCATACACCAATTTAGTATCTAACTTGATGATGACCATATATATATATATATATATATATATATATATAATATGTTTAAAAATTTATTTTAAATGATTATATTCTTTCAATCACAACATCCTAATTTTTATACTACATTATATTTATATATTTTATAATACATTCTTTTTAATTTATATATTTATGATATGTTTTTAATTTATATCTTTTTAAATTAGCAACTACACATCAAAATTAAAATTTTAAATTATTTAATAACTTACATTTTAACTAGTTGGGCACGTGCACGGCACTTGCCAATTGAGTTGCCCCCTGAGGACATCATTCATTTAAATATTATTATATATTTATTATATGTTTTTAATATTAATATTTATTTATTTATATATATTATTAATTACCAATTTAATATTTAAATTTCTTTTACATTAAAAGTAATTTTTTTTGTGTGGTTTAGATACCATGATCCAGAGAAAATAAATTGTCAAAGTCACTCAAGAATGACACCCTACCTAAACAGATGTTCAAATTAAAAGTAATATAAAATCAATATTATTATATAAATTATTATTAATATTAAAATTATTAAAATTGGTTATATATATATAATTGTTCCAAAATGTGGAAATCCATATAAATCAACCTAATGGCATTACATAACTTCATTGTTCCAAAATGTGGAAATGAATAGAAATCCTAGAAAAGAAATTATTCGAGACAAAAATAATAAGCTCTTAATGACAAAGACCTTTATAAATCTTATGTAAAATAATCCATTTATAACAAATGTCATAACAAATTCTTGGTTACTTGGTTTAATGGAACAAAACACTCCAATTACCTCATCTAGTTATCAATAATCTATAAAACTATCTTCCCATTATATCTTAAAAAAAAATAACTTGTTTATTTTTTATGCTCACAAGAATATAACTTGTCACACCATAATAAATCTACCTTAAATTCAAATTTTTAAACACAAGAAATTCATATTTTAATTGTTCTTGTAACTTGTCACACCATGATAAATCTACCTTAAATTCAAATCTTTAAACACAAAGAAATTTTTATTTTAATTGTTTTTTTTTAGCTCTATGAAGTTAAAGATGAATTTATGCAATTTTGAAAATGTTACTAATAATAATTAAACTCAAAATGTCTTTAATATCATTATATTCTTAAGTTAAAGTTTACTTTAAACTATAAATATAAATAAACTTTACTTAAATTCAAAAATTATAATTATTTAAAAATATATATATTTACTAATTTATTAAATTTTATTATCAACTAATTAAATTTAATATATATTTTTCTTTACTTTAATAATAAAATATCTAAATGGGGAGGCAGGTGCGGGGGGATTCTCTACGATCTTGGGGAAAAACAGCTTCACGCTACCACTAGAATTTAGGGACAGAAACCAACAACAAAGCTGAGGCCTATGCACTTTTAAGAGGGGTTCAACTGGCTCAAACCAAGGATATCTAAGAGATTGTTGTCTTAGGGGACTCTAACACCATAATAAGAATGATGGTTAAGGGAACAAACCCCAAAGACCCAAGCTTAAATCAAATTCTGGACAGAACCCGACTAGCCTCCAGAGAAATGAAAATCACATTCTATCACATACTTCAGGGCAACAATAGTGAAGCCGACAAGATGGAAAATGCATAAATAGGGGAAAACCCTAGCACCCTCAGTATCGACAGAGTCTTAACCCCAGCCCCCCTCTACTAATGAACACCCATGAGCGAAAAAAGGTCAGCGAAAGAAGCCCCTTCCCCTGGGGCCCAAGCAAAATCCATGGGCACATGGGTAAGAATTTTGGTAATCACACCCAAATTACAAGGGAAGGGGGTGTATCCACACTCTCAAGATCGACCCCACTGGATGAGCGCAAAGGCAGCCACAACAACTCAAGGTGGATTCTTGAAATTGTCCACGTGGATGAGAGCCTTTGTAGGCACACCAAATGGCATGCGCCACATGCGGACCACCCCTCCCAAGATTTTAAGGCGGCCATATTTTCGGATAGAGCGAAATCTCTTTTTCGCATGGGAAATCTGAACTCCCTACTTCGTCTTTGTGGAATTACAGTACGGGACTCTCGCCTCCCACGTCTTTGCAGCTCCCCTGGCATCAGTTGCACTTCCACTCTCCCCACCATGGAGTCGGTTGGTACATTAAACATGACTCCTCCCACGAACCTATAGGAATGTGTCTTATTCCCTACCTCAACAATCATGCAGCAGTCCTTGTCCAACATTTGTCTTATGTGGGAAATCCCTTCCACTCATTCGCCTTATCGGACCCTTTTGGTACTTATTCCAGCCCTCTTGCCACTTTTACGTCATTCTAGGCTTCCACTGCGAGATTTTTGGGTCTTTATATGCCCTGAACCGTTCAATTTCAAAGCCTTCTATGCCCTTAAACTTCTTCACGACCCCCTGTTTCTCTCCTGTCGCAACCCTTCGCCCTCTAATTTTTGGCTCCTTAGCCAACCCCCCAAGTTTCTCCAAGTCACCCCACAGGCCTGCCTCTATCTGAATTCCCTCCTTGGCACTATGAAGAACCCACAAGAGTCGGCCAAGTCCGGCCTTTCTTCAGGCAATAGAGAAATGCAATAAGCTATAGCTGCTCAGGAAGACTCATCCAGTTGGCCCAAGGACAATTGGGAGGTCAAATGTGGAGGGTGAAACAACCTAAGAGAGAAACTGGGAGCATTAAGCGCCAACCGTGCATTTGAGATGGAGACATTATCTCAACACTGCTTCCTGATAAGTAAGATTCAAGATGAAAGTGATGCCCAATGAAGCCAAATTGAAACCACTGGTTGCAAATTGACACGCTACATCACAGACTGGACCAACTAGATGATTCGCAACCTCCCACAAGCAACTTAGACAATCAACAAGGCTACTCAAGGAATGTCGAGTCAAACTCGATCATCACAGACTGGACCAACTAGATGATTCACAACCTCCCACAAGCAACTTAGACAATCAACAAGGCTACTCAAGGAATGTCGAGTCAAACTCGATCAACCAAGTGCCAGACCTGAACGAGCCTCACCCCGACTTCAGGATGAACGTACAACAACCCAAGGTGGAGAAGGGTAATTAAGATAGTTTCCAATTAAGCTCAAACCTCTGTATGTATTGTTAAATTACTTTTTTCAGTGACTCTTACTGTCGAATTTACCCCGAAAACTCTACATATAGATTTTCTATAAATCAAGCAGGATGTAACTTATTATATGACAATCCCCATTTTTGTAGTCATCTCTCTTCGAGAGGAATTCTGATATAGTCCTCCAAGACTATTTTTTTGTAATACCAATGGATTTATCCACACTAGTCAATATAAATTTCCCCATTCTTTTTAAAAAAAAATTAATAAAAATATCTAAACAATAATTAAACTTAAAATTTAATTAATCTTATTATATTTATTTAAAACTAAATTTTATTTAAATTTATTTTGTCCCATATCACTATGGACCATGTGAACATTCTTGTAAAGTATTATATTATTCAATTGAAAATGTGAAGTAAAATATTATATTTTAATTTATATTATTCAATTTATATCTACTTTATGATTTCTTTAGTGACTTTCTTGGTTGGGAAGTTCATTTTGAATTATTATATCTTTCCAACAATATTATTTTCAAGTTTTTTAATATATTATATATTTTTATATATATTTATTAAACAATTTAATATCTATATTTTTTAATTAATATTTTTTAATAAATTAATTGATATTTTTAAATTAATTATTTACTTTTAAATTATAATTTTTTAATTTTACAATATCTTATATTTTAAATATATATTTATTATGATCATATATTTAAATATTCTTTTATATTCAGTTTTTTAATAAAATTACAAAAGCTTTTTTTAATAAATTAATTGATATTTTTAAATTAATTATTTACTTTTTAATTATAATTTTTTTAATTTTACAATATCTTATATTTTAAATATATATTTATTATGATCATATATTTAAATGAATCTTTTATATTTAGTTTTTTAATAAAATTACAAAAACTTATAATAAAAAGTGTAAAATTATCCCATTTGCAATATTTATACGAGTGTAGAGTTGTCCCACGTGCAACATTTATGAAAGGACGAAAAATGTATTTATAACTTTGAATTGGTAGATTAGATTTTAATAAAAGAAATCATGTATTCTATCTTTCCTTTATAATCTCATCATTTAACTATTTTCTTACCTAATTTTTTTTTTATTATCTAATTTTTATCTTGTTATCATTGCAGTTGTCCCATTTGCATGGAATTTATTTTTTCTTACTCAGGTTCAATCTTTTAACTATTTTCTTATCTAATTTTTTATTTTATTATCTAATTTTTATCTTGTTATCATTGTAGTTGTCCCATTCGCATGGAATTTATTTTTTTCTTATTCAAGTTCAATCTTTTAACTATTTTCTTATCTAACTTTTTATTTTATTATCTAATTTTTATCTTGAATCTTTTAACTATTTTCTTATCTAACTTTTTATTTTATTGTCTAATTTTTATCGTGTTATCATTGTAGTTGTCCAATTTGCATGGAAATCTTTTTTTATATAGAAATAGAATATTCTTTTAAATTCAATCTATTATAGTGTAGTTTAGCATCTCGTGTTTTCATGAGATGCTTCTTTTCTTTTTAAACAAAAAGTCAATGACTCTTCCTATTAATAAAATAAAAGGGTTATAAAGTATTCGTCAATACGACCCAACTTTCTACTAATAAAATAAAAGGGTTGTAAAATATCCGTCCATACAACCCCTTGGCTGATTTGTCATGACAAATGACAAATTACGCTCACAAAGAAAGGGACTTAATATTGATTATAAATAAAGAAAGGAACTTAATATCCACATCCTATACATCAAGGGATCGTATAATAACTATGAAGCCACTAACACATGAAATAAAATGCTCACTTAATCTCTAAGTGTTATCCATAAATCTCAAAACAAAGCCACTTATGGCAGATTATCTAGTCATGGGCCAAAATATATTGATGAAGGATATCCCATCATAAAGCACTTTTAGGAAAGAGAGCATAGTGTTTTGCTACATGCAAGTTTTGACAATATCTCTACTACATGCAAATATACTACATTTTGATTATATTTTTAATATATATGATGGAAATATATTTAGGAAAAGCCATCTTTGATTTCTTTTTGATATTTTTTTGCAAACCCATATTTTTTTACTTATTTTTTCATTTATCAATTTCATGACTAATTTTGAATATGGGAACCCATATGTATTTAAGTTATTAATTCCTATCACCCATTGGGATGGAGGTATCTTTTGATTTCTTCAAAAGTCTTAGTTCCTTACACAATTCACACTCGAAAATGATGTTGTTATTTCATTTATCACAAGTATTTCATCCACCCTATACGGATTTGGCTCTTTGTTTGCAACACCATCAAAACCCCATGTGGGATGGTGTTCCTTTTTTTAAAATATCCTACCTTCTTTTGTTTAATTTCATTATTTTCTTTCTTATAATTAGAATATTCACTTGTTATTCTATTGTAGGTTTGGAGTGGTGTAATGCGCTTCTCTTGAAACAAAGCTTCATTGTGTGTTAACTAGACTACCTATAGAACAAAATAGGGAAATGAGTGATGATCCTTATAAAATTTGTGATCCTTTAGCCATGCTTCCAAATCCTCTTCCATCACTTCTCCCTCCCATTTTCCTTTCCTTCAATGAAATGGAATTGTATTAGGATATTATTCAAACTTTCATTATTTTCTCTATAGATATGGCATAGTTTTGTCCCCTACCATGATCGTATTTTAATAATTTCCATGTCAAAAATTTGTTCTTCAAGGATAATTGTAAAAATAAATCAATAATTCATGGGGGCATGAAAAAATATGTCATTTCTTGGACTAAATAAGCAACCCAATATTTTGAGAAACTTAAGGGGGTCATTTGTATCACTCATATCTTTTCCATGCCTAACTTCACAAAACCATTTATTGTGGAGTGTCATGTCTTAGGATACAATGTTGGAACTTGGTGTAGCTTTAATTCAATAAAGAAGACCCATTTCCTTTGAAATCCACCAACTTAACGAAATGAAATCACTCAAGCTCATTTATAAGAAATAAATGTTATCCATACTACATGTAGGTAAGAAATTGTTCCCTTGTCTAATAGGAAGACACTTCAAGGTAAAAAAAATCATAATAGTTTTAAATACTTCTTGGAACAATGATTATGCTTAAAAGAGTACAACAAAAACTGGGTCACAAATATACATTGTGATATGAATTTGAAATTATTTACCAAATGGGAAAGAGAATGTGGTGGTGGATGAACTTTTAAGGAAACAAGATGACACTAAGACCTTAATTTGTGATATTTCCATGCTACAAGTTGATTGTGTGAGATAATGAAGGACATAATCATAGCAAGGATAGAATACCTAACAACTCATTCAACAACCAGAATAGGAACCTAGTGCATTTAATAAATTTGTGTGAAAGAATGATTAACTTTTGTATAAGGATCACGTATATTTATCTAAGAAAACTTGACTAAAAGACGTCATTTCTAAACTACACACTCTTCTTATGGGTGGACTCAAAATTTATGAAAACTTATCATAAGATTAAGAATATATTTTTCTAGGAAGGTCTTAAAAACGATGTTCAAAAGTTTCTAGCAAAGTGTTTGGATTTCTAGTAGGACAAATGAAACATGATGAAGATATTTGGTCTTCTATATCTATTAGCCATACCATGTTATCATTGGGAAGTGGTATAACTATATTTTATTACATGCCTACCAAAGCATGAACTTGGGAATAATGTCATCATTGACTCAAAAAACACACCCATTTTTTTAACTTTGTCATCCTTTTAAATCAAGTATAATAGATGCAAGATTCATGGAAATATTTGAAAATCTAAAACATAAATGGGTCTCCAAAATTATTGTGAGTGACAAAAATCCAATTTTCACCAGTAATTTTTGGACTAACATATTTTTTTATTTGGATACTCAAGTGGCTCACAACTCCTCTTACCATCCCCAATCTAATGGGACAACCAATATTGTTAATAAATGTCATGGGGGCTTCGCCTTGTTGACCAATATATTATTACATTCACTCATAAAGGGGGTTTTAAAATTGTGAAAAACAAAGTCAATATATTATAAGTATTGGGTGTGCGATGTGAGGTATGAGGCATTTTATAGGTATTGGAGGCTATAAAAAGTGGTATCTAGTAAAAGTGAGGGTTTATTTTATTGGAAATATGTATTGGGAAGGGGGTTCAACAAAAGTATTTTTGGAGGTGTTTACTAATATCTAGTGAAATTAGAGGTATTCTTTAATATCCCACAAACGAAGGCACTATGTCACGGGTTCACAATGTAAATAACCCATGATAAATGTATGGAAAGTTACCTTTCTTTATCTACATTTGATAAAAAGTCACAATGGGTCAAATGGTTACCTTCAACAAAATGGTGGTAGAACACTTCCTTCCATACTTCATTGAAAATGTCCCCATTTATGGAATGTTGTGTGTATGTTATTCCATCCATCACATCACCCTTGAAAGGGAAAACTAAGGTTCAAACAATGAAAGATCACATCCAACATCGACAAGAGGTTTTCCAACTATTTAAGGATAACTTTACTATGGCACAAAACAATATGAAACAACAAGTATATCAACATTCCAATGAAAAGAACTTTGAAGTGAGGGATTGGGTATTTATGAGGCTACAGCCATAGAAATAAATGTCCCTCAAGAAACAAAATAAGGACAATAAACTATCACCCAAACACTATGATCTTTATAATGTGTTGCAAATGATTGGAAATATGGCCTGCGAATTGGAGTTTCCTCCTCCTTCATGTGAACATAAATTCTATTGTGTTTCTTGTCTAAAGAAGGTAATTGGTGACAAGATCCCAATTTAGAGTATTTTCGCAAATCTTGATGAAGAGATAAAACTCTTACTAGAAAATGAAATAACCATTTCAAAACAACTTAGAAAGAGACTCCAATATCTTTGTTTGATGTTTGTAGGCACCAACTTACTAGAGACACTAATCCCCATTGTTGGATGTTTGTAGGCACCAATCTATTGGAGACACCAATCCCCACTGTTTTATGTTGATAGGAACCAACCTACTTTCAATCTTGCAAATTCTTCTTTTTAGAGGTTGAACATCTACATTTTCTTCACAGGTATTCTTGTTGCTTCTGTCTTCACCAGGTCTTCTTTTTGTTTATGTCTTAGCTCTGCCTTCACCAAATATTATTTATTCTTATACTACTTCTGCCTTAGATCTGTCTCCACCGTATCTTCTTGATTCTTTTTCTACTTCTACCTTATATTTTTCTTTACAACTTTTGTTTTCTAGAACACCATATCCACTTGCTATAACACTAGATATGCTTGCTAGAACTCCAGATATACTTGTTGGAACACCATATTTGCTTGCTAGAACACAGAATTTACTTGTTGCAACACTATATCTTCTCTTTTCTAATATTTAATGGCCATTCCTTGAATGATATTCAATCATAACTCCTCAAATTATATATAATTTCCACTCTTCTCACTTCTTCAAATGTTATTCGTAAAAATACTAAATTTTCACCGAGACTTTTTCTCATATTACTCTTCTCCCTTTATAAATTATCATAACCCTACATGAAGATTCATATTTATTCAAAAATACATGAAATCCATTAATTAAATAATTAATTCCCCCTTTTTAATTCATTTTTCAAAATACCTGCATGGGTTTTTAAACCATGAAAAAATACCATTTTACTTTTTTACTTCTTTACATAACTTCACATTTTTTTTATCTTTTAATACTCATTTTTTCACATAACTTCATTTTGAATTCACCTTTTTACGTAAACTCATATTTTTCATGAGATACTTATATTTGAATAATTACATGATATAAATCCTTTGACATCAATGAAAACAATTTGTTCAACATATTATTATTTCTCTATAGACCTCCTTGTCTCCTATACATACATCAACAAGACTCAATTGAATGATCACATTATATTGTGCATTTATAACTTGTAAAAACATGTTGTGTACTCGTAGAGGATTCCCTTTTATTGAATATTTTACTCTATTTTGGCATGGTACTTACTAAATTGATTCATTTTCATGTTTATTTGGATATTTGGTTCACAACATTGGTGGATATTATGCACCAAAATATGGATGGATCATCATCAATGAAAAAAAAAAGTTGGAACATAAGAAAAACATATTACTTGGTTTTATCATGTGTAAAGCCTTAAACTACAAAGTTTGAAGGACAAAGATTTTTGTGGAGTACTATGGTATGCCCCTAAGGGGGGAATATATGGGGTCAAATTTATATGATATGACCCCAGGGGGGCATATATGGGGTTAAATTTATATGATATGACCCCAAGGGGTGCATATATGGGTTAAATGTAATTTAATGGATAAATGTATATGTAATAATGGTCGGCCTAATAAAGGGTCCACATGTGCAATGTGTAAATACATATATATAGAAATTGTGTAGTCATTATTGAAAGGACATGTGATTTGTATGTATGAATGTAATGTGGTATTTGGAGGATGTTATTCTATTTTTTAAGTTATTTTGTAACTCATCTCTCTTATCTAACTTAGAGTTGTGTTCCATAGTCAAATTTGATATGCATGGTATGTACTCTAGTTTCTTATTTAAAGCATTTTATACATAACAATGGAACCTAAATATAAACCAAACTTTTAACCTATGACATGAATACACTACAATAACCTTGATAACAATTAATTATCCCATTCATCTAAACTTATAACTATAAATATACGAAGAAAATAAATGAAAATATGCATATGTTTTATTAAAATATTGAGAATCTAATTTCATATTAAAGGAAGAAACAACATTGACATACATGTATGAGAACCAATGGATTATTAGAAACTAATATTATAAAGTCTTGAATATATATAACTACAATATGTGGATTATTTGCATTAAGGAATTCATAAAACAAAATGTTACATCAAGAGAATCCCTCACAAGATTGATGTTAGGTCATATGAATAAGTAATGCCATACAATAAGAATGGTAAAGGTTAATGAATGGCAATGTCACTTTGAGGGAAAAATATCATGTATACCTTATGTTGACAAATAACTCTTGATGATGTTTAAAACTAGATCTATAACACCCCATGTTTATGCATATTGCTTCTTTACTCTTTGATGGTTGATCTCATCGTTACTTAATGCTTATGTTGGGATTGTGGAAATTATATTTTACTAGAGACTTATGATGAATACGCATTCATGTTGCTTAGACAAAATATGATATTATGTACTCTTATTATTTGATGCGTCACTTTTACTATAGTCCATGCATTATGATATTATGTACTCTTATTATTTGATGCGTCACTTTTACTATAGTCCATGCATTATGATATTATGTACTCTTATTATTTAATGCGTCACTTTTACTATAGTCCATGCATTGTTTAAAGTGGAAATGTTTTTTCATTGGTTGGGTGGAATTAAAATTTCTATTGATAACATGCTTCGGTGCATTCAAAAAAAAATGATAACATGCTTTATTGGGAAAATTATTGGTGTCTTAATAGGAATAAAGCATCGGTAAAATCAATGATAACATGTTTTGGTGCATTAAAAAACAAACAAGATTGATGCATGATGTCGAGAAGGCTCTGATGTAGACTTGTGAAAGAGAGGTATCAATGCACTTATAAATTGAATGCATTGATAAGCCATATTATTATTATACTTTTTGGTTAAAATTATTAAAATTGGTGCTTTTTCAATTTATGTCAGCAGCAATGTGTATTATGTTACTGCATGTTATAATTAAAGAAAATGGTTTTTTTTTATCATTGAACGTACCGGTTGTCATTTTCTATTTTCAGAAGCATCGACCTGTGACAATGCACAATTATTGTTATTTTTTAATTCCATTGTTTATCAATAAATTGAGATATATCTTATAAATTGAGATATATCTTATAATAGTATTCATATAAATTATTTTTTTATTAGTGCATTTGGATATGATGTTTGGATTATCTTATTATATCATCAGTGTTCACATCTCTTCATTATAATATTCAATCATCCATATATTTATTCAGTTTTGTAACATTTCGCAGGAACTTTGGACAATGCAAAAGAATAAAACAAAACATATTTTGTTAAATATGAATAAGAGGCTCTTTGTCATACAAAATGGGACCCTTATTTTTAACCCCTTGTCTTTTAATTGGGACAATACTATGCGCATTAAATTAAACAAAATGTATAATTTTCACAAACAATTATTGCAAAAAAATAGAACAACTTGCATTGATATCCAAATATATTGATCATCATTCTTCACTGGAACTGTTTTCAGACGTGCTCGAGCTACTTCCATGGGTTATTTGGTCAATTTTTTTGTTGATTGGATCGATTGTTTTCCTCTTCTTCAAATGATTTCATCTACAAAAATAAAAGGAGATTGTAATGAGTGTATCTTAATTGGTGAGAATAATGAAAATTGAAAAAAATAATATACATGAATATAAATTGAAAAGTGACATATCGTAGAAAGAATCGAGTCATGAATGATACACATTTTTTCAAAACCAAATCTCATTCCTTCTATCAACAACTCTTATGTTGACACATTTCCATACTTTGTTTCATGCGGTTTTAATATACCCCATAATAAATTATAGATTTAATATAAAATGTTTTTTTTGTTCCATTAATTATAAAATGAGAGAACTAAAACAAAATAGATACTTATAAATTCCACAATTAATTTTTGATATGCCAACATATACTCACAACCCTTACTTAGCCTAATGTCAATCAATTCTTGATGATAATAATGATGATGATTAACGTCTACTAAGACCGAATTGGTCTATCAACTCTTCTTTGTATGTTAACACTTGTTTGAAGGCATTCAAGGATGGTTGTTGTAAAAGAACTTAAAATATACAAAAATGAAATCTTAAGTTAATGTTATAAGGAAATAACAATTACTCACAAAATTTGTTATCAACCATTTTATTCCTTGTCTTCTTGTTTTATGTGTTGAATGAGTTCCATTTTGGTTTCTTTTTTCTAAGAAAATACTTGAAAATTAATAATTAATGCTAAATTATTTATTCATATGTACCTAATAGAAAAAATCAATGATTTCATACATTCGAAGCACATTGTTGTTGATATGGCTCCTCCTACAATGCAATTATGTCCATTTCTTTTACCATCTCCTTGTACACTTTTTTCAACATTCCTACTGGCATATTTAGGATATCAGCTCGTTGATCCTTTGGTATTTTCATAATCTTCGTGAAAAAATTAACATGACAATACATATTTTTATAGTTATATATGAAAACTAAATATAACAATCTGATTGATATTAATAAATTAAGAATGATTTGTAGTAACGTATACATATTCTAGAAAATCATTTTTAGGAATACTACTTTTTGAATGATTATTTTTTGTTGTTGTATGTTTTTTCTATTGCAAGTCTGAGAGGTCTCATTGATTATTTCTCTAGAAACGCTTCATGTAGTTTAGATATAACCTGGTTCTTCGAATGATTGGATTGATTTCTATATTGTAAGTGGAAACTATGTCTATACGTTTGTTCCACTATATCCCTCATAGTTTTGTAAAAGTTTTCCCCACTTTCATTAAATTCTAGCACCGCTCCAGATGAGCTAAGGACCAATTCATCATCATTTACATATTCTATAAATTTTATTTTATTGGGATAGAATTTTATTTCTTCGTTGTTGGTCCCAGATGTAGAAAATTAAAATTATGTGAATTAATAAATTGTTTTGAACATTTTATCTAATATTTTTAAGTAAAAAATTAATGAAAATTAAAAAAAAAAAAAACTCATATTGAATAGAATTTTTTCATTCACTTGGTTCATCCTTTTGCAATTTTTCCATACGCTCTTCTTCACTTAGATCACAAAAAATCTTATCGAGCTTCCTCATTTTATGGATCTAGAGGACACACACTAACCAATACATATTAGTTAAACTTACATATACTTCAAACATATTAATTTTTTATAGAATTTACAAGGAACTTGCATTTTTAACATATTAATTTTGTATAGAATTTACAATGAACTTGTTTTTTTTTCCTTTCTATATGTGTTATCTTTGTATCCATCAAAATTTTTGTTACTTGAACTATTCTCTTATATCTGTTTTATCAATATACAACATGTACCATTCAATACAGAAGATATTAGATATATTTTATAAATAAATCACATAATTTTCACCAAAAAAATATCTTGGTGAGTGTATTAATATTAAAGCTCCGGTGTGTTACATGTTATCAAACACACTGCTATAAAAAATATTTAAAGAAAATTAAATTAGAGAGGTGTGAAATAGATAGTTAACAACAATGATGCGTTTAATGTTAAAAATGCACAAATAAAAAATATTTTAAAAAACATTGAATTACAATGGTGCGATAATTATCGTTAACAACACTACTCCAATTGAAAAAAATGAAAATAAAAAAATACCATAAAAAATAAATTTGCACATCCATGAACGATTTTTTTTAATTATTTGCAGCATAGTCAGTGTGCTTGTATATGTAAGAACACTGATGTGTTATATTACATAAGACGCACTAATTACCTGAAACTATTTTTTTTAAATGTGACAAGATCAAGAGGATTTGGATTTGATGCATCACATGGCAAATGTATTTTATATGGAAACATAAACCCATTAAATCTAAAAACCTTAAATGAAAAGATATAATTATGAAGTGATAGAGGGATTTAAAACCTAAGTTGAAGTTTTGTAGTCACACAAACAAGAAGAAGAAATGGTTTAAGGTAAGTATGATTTGTTTATTTATTTATTTTTTATTTGAATGACAAAACCCTTCGATTTCTGATTTTATGAATAATTTTGTTGCTCCAAAAGGGTTATGAATGAATTAACATACCCTTCCAATTCTAATATTTTGAATAACTCTACTTTCAAAAGTATTGATCTGCTGCTCTACAGTGATCCCCTATATGTCTCTCTTGCAAATCTGTACGCTGTAAATTTTGGCAAACTAAAAAAATATTGAATAGATTAATACCCGTGAAACAATTTATGAAAATTGTTTTAAATGAATCACCATAGTTACCTTCAAATTCTAATCTTCTGAATAAATCCCGATTTTCTAAAGTATTTTGTTGCTCCACAATGCTCTCCGATATGCCTCTCTTGCGAATCTTCCCACTGTAATTTTTGGTAAGATAATGAAACAATGAATATGTTTTTACTATTTAAATGACTCTATGAAATTAGATTTTAAATTCCCACTCATTTTTCAATTTAAAAAAAAAAACAATTTTGCGCTATTTTTTTTCAAAACTTTAGTCTGTTTATTACTTTAATGCATCGATGTTGATATGTATACAATGCACGAGTGGATTTTAAATTTTTGGAGCACCGATATTGGATAATTATTATTTTTGTTATTTGAATTCATGGAACCCGTGCAATGCGTATATAAATGTTTGGTGCTTTACAATGTTATATACACACTAGTGCATGTTTGTTACAGTAACGCACCGTTATGTTTTCAAATTTGTATGCTTTTTTGTTTGCACACAAAATAATATATTCATCTTAAATTATTTTTCATGATGCATCTACATGACTTGCAATACATCATAGCATACATTTTGCATTTAAAGTTTCCTTATTATTAAAAATAATTTACTGTTGATTTTTCTCAAATGCAGGGAGAGAAGCTTACAATATCAAATGGTTAATTATTCAAATTCCAACCCATTCCATATTGCTCAAATTCCATCACAGAGTTCCCCCTTTCCATCTCGAGTAAGTTTGGGTTTTATTTATATTTCGATTATCTAATTGAATATATTTTTGTTATCTATGTCAATCTGAATAAAAATGTATCCAAATTTGAAGGATCTTGATTCAGAATCAATTTCAAATGTAGATAATATTTTAGTATCAATTCAAAAATTTCAGAAGCTCTTATCAGGAGAAACATACCGTAAGAAGTTGGCAGATGAAAATGGACAACCACTTTACGTTGCCAATAGTAACATGCCATATTCCAGCCGCAATATTGGGTCAAAAATGGTAATAATTTTTGTGTATAATTTGATTTGAACAAACCAATTGCATTTTGCTTACTATATCATTGATTTATTAATATTCAATACTTTTGAAATGAGGATTATAGTGATGATGAGCGACCTACCTATCATCTTCCCTTGCAACCCACTACAATGTCAAATCAAGATAAGGTTGCAATAAGAGAACAACTTGGAGAGGAATCATACCAAGAACGGTTGAATCAACCACCTATGTAATTCCCACTACGCCCAGATTCACCAATTATGAATGACTACAACAATAGTAGTTCTTCACAAGTTGGCAATGGAGTCAATGAAATAGAGGTTGGTATGGATGATCATGTACATAATACAACTTCCATGGATACAATTTTGTTGTATCTTTTTGTTATATTATTTATTTCACTAATTATATTGTTTTTTATTCATCTTCTGACAAAGGAAATGTTAAGTTAATTAAAACAAATATTTTAACAATTTTAGTTGGTTAAGAGTCAGTTTGATGTGAAATGTGTTTGTCTTTCAAATTATTTGTTATTGCATGGAATGATTGTTATTTGAACATATTTATATGTCGTTGCATATATTTAAAAAAAATTCATCTTCTTTAAGTATTTCCAATTGTGAAATCTTGAAAAATGTTAAATGTTCAGTTGAACTTTTAATGAGATATGAAATTATACTTTTTATGTTGATATAATTAGATGTAATGATATGGTTGATATGCATGTTTAATAGTACAACATTTTTTAGGATATGTTAGCATGATGATTTAAAAATTGAGTTTATGTTCATTTATTTTGTAGATTTATGTATTGTGCCTCAAATTTGACATAATTTTTTTTTTCTAAAGGGTACTAATCTCCATTTTTGCTTACAAAAATTCATAACAAAGGGGTGGTGGTATTCATTATGATTACAAATTTATATGATGCCTGTCACATGAGAACAATCCTACACCAGACTGACTTAGAACTTTGTATAAGGGTCTCTCCAAAATTTCTAGTACCTTTGTTAAACACATATATTGTACCCATAGATATAAAATACATAAACATATACCCATCTATAAAGTAATGTATATTTAGGACTTGAGTCCTAAATTTCCCATTTGATATTTGATTCTTCATGCTTGCGCACAAATATATAACATTGACTTTGTAAACTATATATAACAAACCGCTTCATTGCGACATCATTCTAGTGACAAGTGCAAAATTTTTTTGTGTTTTTGAGGTGTGTGAGTGCGTATGTACAAGGAAACAACCCAGATGAACATAAGAATATGACCAGTACGCACAATACGTAACCACATGCATAAATGAAGATCACACGACAAGTAAAACTGACTGCTAAAATACGACTGACCTCCCGCCCGTCCTACCCTGCAAGGTTAGGACCTCCAAGACACATAAGCAATGCTCAAGCCCGGTTTCCCATCGTCTTTAACCATTTAAGGTCTCAGGGCTGGCGACTGTTCTGAGGAACAAGGAGGTGTCTACATCCCACCCGACACATCTGACCAGACAACCGACCGTTCGCAATCAAGTACAGCATAAAAGAAGAACGAATGCGCCCCTTACGGAAGACGCTCTACAAGGACTCGGACAACGAACATTAAATTAATGACGAGGCAATGTCTAAGACTTATCTTGCGAGGGAATACTAGCTAGGTTCTCCATTATCTCACCTTGCCTCCAAGATTAATGCCATACCTTACCATGACCTTACCATAATGCGTTAAACATCATCAAGGCATTCAACTYATCACTTAGCAATGCAACTAACTGGTATTATCGTTGCCGTGAACATTATTAACGTTGTGCTTTAAACGTTATCATTAATATTTCAATTAAACCAATACTAACAATACACACCGTACTTGAACACAACATCCTAATTAGGAAAGGGCAAGAAATAAAACTACCCTATTTAATGCCTCAATTTCTTGAATAATCGAAGATGACCAGATAGTAATGTTATATGACAAGGTAACGATTATTTTGAGACCATACTTAAACCAACAATAATAACCGGTCAGCATATAGATTGTCATCCTGTAATTAGCTTCATAATTGAAATAAGTCAACATAACCTCAGATTTTAAATTACAATATAGCCTCAAGGGCAGCAATGGCGACACTTCATTTGGAAAACAATATCACACATCATAAATTAAAAAGGGCAACGAAATTAATAAAATTTTATGACAAGTAAGGGAAAAAGCATTTAATGGGTGTGGCAACTAACCATTTAAATAACAATAATTAAAAATCTTAATTAACTAAGGAGATCACTGTATGGAAAAAGCCTTAAGACTACATGAATTATCATTTAGAATACCATATACCCCAACCGAGTAAAAAGGGGCATCTTTATAATATAATAAAATTTAAGTTGACAATGACAACTATCCATGTTTCTATTGACAATAATTTAAGAGATCCATCATTTCAAGATGTCAATATACAGAAACAGCTTTATAAATATAGGATCTTCAATTTACGCATATCAATACATCCTTACTACGATGGCAAGCTATGAAATATTGAACCTAAAATTATAATGATAAAGACAATAGTTAAGGGGACCCATTTTAAGGGCACCATAATTAAAATAACCTTAATAAAAGGGATCGACAACTACAATGATTGTAAATAACAATAAGACATCCTAAAAGGGAAATGTCAAGGTATAATCCTAACCATACCAGTGGTCACAAATTACAAGCATTAATTGAAGGGCTATGTAAAAATTAGCCTTACCTATACTCTTCCTTTAAATGGCCAAATTAGAAGTGCGCTAATTAAAAGTGACTCCCCCTTTTTTTTTTCGAAACACCATGATAAAAATAACCTATTAAAATGATTGCTATCTGAATATAACGACTTTTAATGATTCTAAGAGATAACATCGTAGGTGTACATCCTCAATTCCAGGCAGCGATAAACCCTCATTTAAAATGACAACATTTATATAACTAATAGAAATTGAAAAAAAATGGCAATATTTAAATGCCGAAACTTAAGGGTATCGTATATTTTTTTTTTTTCCTTTTTATAAACAGAAAGTTCAAGTGTCGGCTGTATGCCTTCCAGTACTTTTTGACAACCCTTTCATCGACAGGCTGCTAGTTTTACAGTTCTTTTATTTTTCTATTCTTATTATCTTTGATCGGTACTCTATCGACTAAAGTTATTTCAGGCCGGTCTGGTTACCGGGCAAGTGTAAAGGATTTATACCATAGAGAGATTGAGTAAAATTCATTTAAAATAAACAAAAATCTTCACCACCGCTCACTTAACATGGCCTCGGATTTCGTTTTAAAACCAACTGCAA